>JAMJFZ010001667.1:0-122350 GCA_026225945.1 Cricetomys ansorgei
ACCAGGCTGGCCTTGAACTCACAGAGATCAGCCTGCCTTACCTCCTAAGTACTGGGATTAAATGTGTGCACCATCACTGTGGGCTAGTCTGATTCTTTTAGCAAGTGTTTTTCTCAGCGTCATTATATGCATTCCTTGTCTTCAGAAAGGGTTCCCTCTTGGGTGGAGTTCTCATCACCATAGGAGATGTGTCTTGTCAGGATTGCCTCACCAGTATCTGGACTGCTTGTCTTTCTCTTAGTCAGGTTTGCAGAAAAGAAAAAAAAAATGTTCAGTTTTCTCTGAGCTTTGGCTTCTACAACAGCAGGAGGTCCTGGGATAGTGAGAAGAATCTCTGGCAGAAATATCATCCTGAAGGCTTAGCGTATTCTACCACCACTGTGTGGAAAAATGCAACCTTCTTCATAGATATCAAACACAAGTCCTCTCTCTCTCTCTCTCTCTCTCTCACACACACACACACATACACACACACACACATACACACACACACACAAAGCCATCAACAAACTCAGTTTGTAGAACAGTACATTCTGACTTCTGTTTCCCATGCCCCTGCTACTTCTAGAGGTGGGAGGGAGCATAGGCACCATGATCAGGATAAATGGTTAGAACCTTACTCTCTAATGCGTTGATAGATTCTGCCAAAGTTCTTGCACTTTATCAGAAGGACTTCTCAATTTTTTCAGTATCCTTTATCCGTACTTAGCTCTCTCTTTCTCTAGAAGCCTCTCTCCATGGCTTTCACTTTTGAGCCCTCTTTCTCAATTAATTTTTACAATTCTCTCTTCACAGAGGCTTATTTCCTTCTTCACTCTCCTCTTCCTTTAGGAGACTTTTCTTTAATACATTAATCTCTCTCCTCTGGGAACTGCTCTGAGCATACTTTACCAGACTCTGTGAGGACTAGAGTTTCTTTCTTGTTCTTCTTTTTTGCCTTTATGTTGGATGTGGCTATCGTGATGTCAGTGCTCCACACTGGTATACTACTTGTACAGCTACTGTGGTGGCTCATCAAGGAAAGCAAGGTGGCATATTCATAGGTGCAAATCCTGCCAGACCTCAGCAGAGGGAACCACTATCATGGCAATCACCATACTGGACAGCAGAACCCCAATTGTCTCATCTTGGCTTTTTTTTTTTTTTGATACCTAAGATCTTCAGATGTTCTATTAATAGAATGTGCAAATCATAAGCAATCAAACATCTTTTACATAAAGTCAACTGTGGAGGGAACCAGACTTTCCCACAAAGGGGTTCATGGAAACTCTACGCAGGAGGGAGTAGGAATGTAGGAAAAATGAAGAATGACAAACGAACAGGGTAGTTCGTTCTTTTATGGGACCCGAGGAAATGACACGCACGATCGCGCTTTAAAATGACATGTGGAACACGCTTTAGAAGTAAAACGCAGGAGCGTTTTTAATAGGGGAATTAACAGTGTACATATTGAGAAAAAGAGAGGAGCAAGAGAGAGAGACTGACAATGCAATGTGCCTTGTCAGTAGAAAAACCACACCAAGAAGAGAAGGAGGGAGAGACTTACAACCTACATTACCAGGGAAAGGGACCACATCAGAAAGAGAGAGAAATGCTCTGGGAAGAGGTTTAAAAAGCCAAATAGTTTTTTGATATGCAGGCCTCCACAGGTTTCCGATGTAGATGCAGTCACACCCAGGATGGAGGTTGGGAGTCCTTCCTCCTGCGACTTATCTTGTTTGCTAAGAAAGAACATTTGACTTAATACTGTTTAGCTGAATAATATCTCCATCTGCCCCAAACAGAGCAGAGTGCCATGTAGGCAAAGAAGGTTTTTATTTTTACAGTTTTAGCTGTTTGGTGCGTATTTATTTTTTCTCTATCTAGGCCCCTTTTGCTTCTATCTGTTACTATCAATATGAATGGGTAGCTTTACACATGCCAGGACTTAGAAGCCTGCAAGATATTTTACAAAGACAATTACTTTTGAGTAAAAAATGGCCGCTTCTCCTTCTCAGCTAACACTGGCTAGCTAAGGTATTACTAGGCCATGCAGACATAATGAAAGACTTTTGTTGCCATTACAGCAAAGGGGAGGAAGGGGCAGAGTGGCTGGTAAGCCGAAGTTCCCCGCTGGGGAGTCTGGAACCTTGTCGACAGACTTCAACCTCATTGCCAGGGTATTGGGGCTCCAGCAGTCAACACCTGCAGACAATAAGAAATGCCAAGATCTAGGCAGCCCTTAACCCAACAAGGCACAAAAGAACCGTTTTAAACATAACTAATACTAAACTTCTGCAACATCTTGCCCTTAAGCATACTCTTTTTGTTTTACTTCTTTGTCTCAAGCATATAGTTAAATTAGAAAGTCTGTAATAATAAATTATAATAAGAATTTTATTGGATTCATTGGCTATGCTTTCTTGAGATAAACAAGTGCCAACACCTAGGTCAACTTCTAATGAGTTATACCTTTATTAGGGACTGTACTTTCCTTAATGTGCAGAACAACACTAGATTCCAAATGGTTAGAAGATTTTGAATGTTTTCCCATACATAAGAGTGCAGGCTTGAAGCAACAGATCTGTTAATAATTTTCGTTTGATTATTGTGTTATATATACATGTATGAAAACATATTATGCTGTATGTTTGTACAAATGTGTCAGTGTAGACTAAGCTAAACAGAATGATAACAAATACATGTGACTGATCATGAGTTAAACATACTTTCTGACCATTGTTCTGAATATGGAGAGGATGACTTCATTGGTTTCTTTCTAACTTGTTTGAAATACGCCTGCAATAATTAAACCTCAGTTACTCTTTTCTTCACTTTTGTTCCTCTTACTTTCCAACTCAGCTGTCATTCACACAATGAGGAGATGCAGACACTCCTGGAATATGAATATTAACACAAAGAAGCAGTGCTGTAGTTAGGATGCCTGGGGAGCGTGATTGAAGAGGGGAGTAAAACAATGGGGATGCATGCTCTGCTGGGGGAGCTGTTTTGTCTAGCTCTTCACTTTCCGCTATTTTCTTTGTTTCTGAGTTCTATTTTACTGAACATGCATTTTTATTTCCATCACGCTAACCTGGAGGGATATTTTGTGCAAGTTAAGCAACAGCCTTATTGAAATGTGTGTGTCTCTCATTAAAGGTTTTAGAACATACCCTAACTTTGGAGAATGTGTAGATTTTACAGCTTGAAGAAATACTTTGTTAAATAAGTTAATACTCATTCTATTTCACAATTACATTTGTGGAAATCATTGCTTACAACTTAGTTTTTTTCTCCTGCTTTGGTCCATTTTGTGATGAGACATTTGAAAACAATGGTTTTCTATTATTCTCATCAACACTTTGTATTTCTGGATCTCACTCACTGAGGTCTGTTCTGAGAAGTAACTGTGAAATGTTAGAATCAGAGAAACTACAAGGATTACTCAGTATCCATATCAGTCTCATCATCAGGCTCATAAATTCCCAGGGATTTATCTATAAAGACACTTGTAAGGTATGTATGCTTACCAGAAAAAAATATCAATCATCATTTTATATCTTGATTGAAAATATGACTTTGCCAGCCCTGGGTAGTCAGATAGATTTCCATTTTCAGGAATGATTTTCTTCTTGTTGAGAAAATCATGGGTTTTAGAAAAAGAACCTATAACCACTGCTTTACTAAACCAACATAATTCCTAACTATATTCTAAACATTTATCCTTTTACTCAGAGATTAAATGTAGTCTTTACCCCTCATCAAGAAAATTTCTCTTTTCTGCAGATGGACACAAGTTACAGAAAACCACAACCAAGCAAACTGCAGAGATTTGGAGTGAAGTCCCAACAAACAGATCTACAAGAAACTACTGCACCTAGGGCTCAGGGAACACTGTAGAAGAGGGGACAAAAAGATTATAAGAGCCAGAGGATAGAGTGTTTGCTATGAGATGGTGTCTCCTATTAATATCAAAGTCTACACTTATAAGTCTCAGCAACATGACTGTGTAAACACGACATGCTGAAGTAGATGTAGGAAAGTTCACAAGACCTCAACCCAATACAAAAGAACTATAGGCAACCATGGAATGCTGAGAGCAGGAGAAATAGTTTTCCCCAGAGAAAAGCACACTAATTGTTATCCAATACCAAATAATCAACCCAGAACACACATACACACACACACACACACACACACACACATACACACACACTATTTTTGTATTTAGGAATATATATATTATATATATATATATATATATATATATATACATATATATACATATATATATATACCCACATACATACATAAATATATGTATATTACAATAATTAATGAGAACACAGGCAATGAATTTGAAGGAGGCCAAGAGGGGACATATGGGAAGATTTGGAGGAATGAAAATTAAAGGGAAAATTATGTAAATATGATCTCAAATATAAAATAAATACTAAAAAACAAAAATTACAATAACCTTGTTAATGTTTCTGTGCCTAAAGATTCCAAATTGGAAGCCTTTGTTGGGTTACACCTTGTAAGTATATCTCCTTTCTCATTAATGGTGCCTCTGGGTAGACAAATACTTCCAATAATGTTCAATTTGTCAATCTTTTATTTGAAATTAGAAATTAGAATATTTTAAATTTAAATCTCATTTAATATCTCTCTTTATCCAAGATACTCTTTATTGTATTTTCAAAATTTCTTTCTTTCTTTTTTTTGACTCTGACTTTTCACTTGCATTAGCTTCCGAGAGCAAAAGTTCTGATAACCCCTGTTTCAGGCTTTAGCTGCAAGGTTTCTATGCTACTGCCAGCCAGCAGAAAGAGTTGTACTGCATGTAGCTGCCTTCTTAGGAATCATTGCCCATCAAAACTTGAAGTCAACCCATGAGTCTGCTAAAAGTCATGCACATCATACCTTGCTTCTTTGAAGCAGCATTGAATTAATACTATTTTTTTCTACCACTGTTCATGCTGTTCTCTTTTCTCAGAACTCCTATGCTTTCTGTTATACAGTTGGAAATATTAATATTTCTTAATGTTCGTCCCATCACCACCACCACATGCCTCGTTACAACAGTCAGATTCTACCCTGAACAGGTATCTGCCTACCTGGCCATCAAACAACACATCAGTAGATATAGCACTTTGTAGCTAAAGAGGTATTTTCTTTATGATTTATTTGTTTGTTTAGTATTTGTGTGCATGTATTTGCATCTCTGTGTATCTTTGTGTGTGTGTGTGTGTGTGTATGTATATACTTCCCATAGTGTACATATGGAATTCTGAGGACAATGTCTAAGAGTAGGCTCTGTCCTTCTACCATGGGTTCCAGGAATCAAACTCAGGTCTTCAGGTTTGGGGTCTGTTAATAAATGTCCATAGTTGATTTTTCTCAATGCTCTTTATTAAATCATTGTTGGTATATTAAACACAAGCCATGACAAATCTCAGGGATTCAATACCCTGGCTTAAGCAGAGAGCTCACTCCATGGCCTCTTCCCTTCATACTCCTCCTGGTTCTTTTTCTCTACCCTAGCCCTAGGTGCTTTTTCCATTCTAAACTCCTCCCTGTCTCCACCCAGATCTTTAATATATATATGAATGGAACCTAACCTTCATCTTCATTAATATCCTGTTCATATGGAGATCTGGGTGGACACTCCATTGTTTAGCAGGTAGGAAGTGGATCCTCTCCCTGCCATAAGGCACCAGAAAACACCATTCCCCTTTCAGAGCATACAGGACTATTATCCATAACTATGAAATATCCCACAATAGGGGTCAAGTGTCTTTACCTACTTAGTCATCTACCTACTGAGTCATCTTGTATAACCCTAAATGTCAATTCTTTATTCAAATCCCTCAATGAATTCTAGCTACTTCTAGCCATCTTCGAGCCACTCAGAAGACGAAGTCTAAAATGTTTTCTCAGAGTTTATAGTGACTCATATGATCCTTAACCCTTCCACCAGCTAAATATTTTATTTCTTGGGTTGTTTTCTTCTCTCCTGTTATCTATGCTCTAGTTATATTGACTTTTCTTTGTTTCATACAGGTCAGTCACGCAGTCTTACTTCCTGGTTCTTGAACACAGTCTGGATCTTCAGTCTGGATCTTCCTCTAGTTTAGCCAGGCCCCACTTGATTAATCACAAATCATCTGAAAATCAGTTTCTTATATAGGCTTCCCACCATCCTCTGAGGAGGAGCTTGGGATCTGCTTTACTCCTTCCAGTCTATGCTTCCACTTTATTTCAATCTGTAATTTTGTCACTGGTTATTAAATACCTATGTGCCCTGGTTCTCCGAGTTTTATCAAGTTGTATTAGAAATATCATCATTAAAAATTGACACAATGATGAAGTGATATGCATTGAAATGATCTGTAGTCTACAGAAACTGTTTTGTAGATGTGAGACTATCTTCCTCTGCTAATTGCATCATGGTAAGAAATATTTGGTGCTTCTATTTTATTTCCCTTAGCACTTAATATAGAAGGAAAGTCAATGAAGTTCTCATTGATGGTTGAAATGACATTATTTGAGCAAATAACTCTCTAGAAAATCTCAACATGAGATAAACATCTCCAGTATATTTCATTCTACCCATTCAAAAGAAAGAGAATAGAGAGGAGGGGTGAGAAACCTGAAATTTAATGCAGGCTTCCTGGCTTTTCTACAACTTATTCCAGATATTTTAAGAATCAAAATTTGCACTGAATGATGTGGTTTGTACCTTCTCCTTCAGAGTAATTAAAAGGAGATTCTTTTTAATATGCCAGTCTTCCCTTTATACCTAGGAAACCTTGAGACTGGAAAGTTGGCTTAGAGGTTAATAATTCTATTGTGGATGACAGGAGTCTGATTCCCAGCACCTACATGTTATGGCTCACAACCTCCTGCTCTAAGACATCTCATGTTCCTTTATGACTTCTGCAAGTACTTCATTGACTCATACAAACTTGTACTCAGATACATGTATATATATGGCTGAAAACAAAATAAAACATTGAAGAAATAAAATAATGTAATTTTTAAGAACAAAGAAGAGAAAGAAAGGAATGGATGAATGAAGAAATGAAGGAAGAAAGAAACCAATATATTTCATTGACCAGACTTTCTGGTCCTCATGTATTCATGGTAATAGAATATCTGCCATAAGTTACCTAGGCAGAAGTTTCAGTTGCTTTTTGAATCCTAAGTAGATTGCTACCAGCTAGCTATCTTGCCCTTCAGCTTTTTCTACAAAAGAATCAAAGTAAAGACTTCTAAGCAATGTTTTTGTATATGGTCTCCAATCCCAATGATTACCAGGCAGGAGGCAAGTTATTACTATGGCAATCTCATGAAGATAAACATAAAGGATGTGATTTAAACAGTTAAAAACAAGATAGTTTTCTTAAGAACCAGCCCTCGTGTCCCAAAGATATGAGGAGCTTGGAAATTTCTCTCAAATACCATCTTCCAAGAATCCACAGAAACCAAAATTTGGCAATGAGAAAGGGGAAAGCTGTAGAGCTCCTAGCCACTGGCTAGGCAACTAGGCTGGCATTGGAAGGCATCTTTCCTTGAATTATCTGAAAGCCCAGCAGGTACTACTGAAAATCCTGCTTTGAAGATAAAGAAACTCAACTCAAAATAGCCATCAGTTTCACTAAGGTCACAGAATAAAACGATGGAGCTGAAGTACGAGCCTAGGACAGTGTGCATTCCTTTCATCTGGTGGCAGTATCACACTGCTATGTAACTGGTAAGTACAAAACTAAAGCCATCTGACAGGGACCTTTCCCAGAGCCTCAATACATGGGAACATGGCCAAACCATGGGTTGCTAAGCTCAAGTGTCAGCATAAGTTAGGCTGTTAATCTTTTTTCTCCAAATCATACAATTTTCTTAATAGGAAACACTAGAGAAGAAAGTGGAGGGACCCACCAAATGAACAATAAGTCAGTTAAAGTTGTGTGTTTGGTTTATATTAGTTTCTACAGTGAAGATCCAAGCTAACAATGCTTACATCTTACATTTATGAAGCCTACACTTATGTAGGCTTGGTTCTCAAAGGAAAACAGCCAATGACTCTCATAGGTAACCATAAAGGTAGCATAAAGGAATGAGTGGAACACTGCATATTAATAAAAGAACATCAGCTCAAGTCACCCCAACTTTTATTGTGAGGATCAAGTCAACTGCAGCACCACAGAAACACAAAGTCTGGAATGGTAAACTCATAAGCAAATGAAAATTGGGGCTTAGGTCATCTGAAACCATCACAGATCAAATGAAGTTTCTGGCTCTTTAAATTTGTTTTTGTTTTTGTCGTGTTATTGCATGTTTTTATTTACTCTTTGAATATTTTGTACTTGTATACAGTGTATGCTAATTATGTGCATACCTCCCTCCTGCCAACTCCCCAGGATCCCCCATCAAAAAATCTTCCTCTCAACTTTGTGTTCTCCCCTCTTTGTTTCTTTATTTCTCTGTTTTTCTCTTCCTTCCTTCCCTACTTTCTTCCTTTCCACCTTCCTTTCTTCTTTCCTTCATACCTTCCTTTCTTTTCTTTTTTCTTTTTCTTTATTTCTCTGGTTTTTCTCTCTTTCCACCTGCTGAGTCAAGTTAGTGCTGCTCATTTATGCATACTCATGGGATTTCCAGATGGCCATGGGAACCAACAAGTGGCCACAAAACTGACTCTCCCTACTCCAACAGCTATCAACTGCAAATAGCTCCTTGGCTAGGGGTGAGCTTTGTGAGGGCACTAACCACAGGTTCTAAGAATTATATGTGCAATAGTCAAGTCATATTCATGTTTCCTTTCAGTTCTAGCTTTATGTGGTGTACCATTCTTTTGCTGACTACCACACATAGACTTGCTTTGTTGTACAGGTGAACTGGCACAGTAAGCTTTAATGTGCTTGCTTTGGGTGAGTATTGAGACAGGATCGCACTTCTCACTTAGTCTAGCCTTCTCTGGAATTCACAGCAATCTTTTTATCTTCTCCCCTCAAGTGCTGGAATTCCAAATCTAAGCCACCATGCCTAGCTCTATTTGTCTTTCACAAGGTAAACTCTGTCTTCTTTCTTTCTTAAGTATGCTTTACATTATCTTAATATAGTTATTCTTGCTTTAATTTGTTGTGATGTACACAACATACCTTTATACATCTTTTTGTTTCTAACCTTCCTACATCTTACTTGTGAAGAGGGTTACAATCATGGATGTATTGTGTATTTAAATCTACTTCCCCATTCTCTGAGTTTTCATTGGCTTGTTTAGGAATTTATATTGTAATTGTTATATATTTGCATTTATGTCTGGCATTCTATGTGGTTTTTTGTTTGTTTGTTTTGTTTTAATGTTTCTTTGTCTCTGTTCCCTAACTTCTAGATTCTTGAACATTTTGTACTTTCATCTTCACTCATCACTAATGTCTTTTAATTGATCCTCATTACTCTACCTTCAAAGTATTTACCTGTCCTACTGTTATTACTTGGACATTTTAAGTGCATATCAATGCAATATTACCCTTTTAATATCCTCCCTCTTCTCTAGTTATACATTTTAAGTATTTCTTCTATACAATTATAGCTGAATTTAGTCAGTAAATAAATTTTGCCTTAAGTAAAAACATAATATTTACAAAATTCAAAAGAAGAAAAGTTGATTGTATTTACTCATGTGTGTTAGGCTTTTTCTTCTTTCTATGTATGCAAAGATACTGACTTTTAGAAATTACTGTCTGCTTAGAGCATTTTCTTTAACCATCTTTTACAGTAGGTTGTTTACATCTGAAAATATCTTCATTTCTTCTTTGTTCCTAAAGCTTTTACATCTTTTACAAAACCTGTGTTGACTTTCCGTTCAATACTTGAGAAATACTACCATTTCCTTTGGGCCTCTAACTTTTGAGGAGAAATCAATTGTCATTCAAATTATTACCTGATCAATATGCTATGTTTTTTTTGGGTTTGCTGTGGTTACTGAACCAAGATCTGACTGAACCTGAGTCTTCTGAGTTATATCCCTATCTCTCTTTCATTAAAAAAAAATATTTATGTATATGTATGTATTTCTGACACATGTGTGCAGGTGCCTGGGGAGGCCAGGGTGTTGGATCCCTGAAGCTCGAGTTACACAGACTGTTAACCTCCAGATGTGGGTGCTTGAAAATAAACTCAAGTCCTCTGCAAAAGCAGCATGTACTCTTAACCACTGAGCCATCACTCCAGATTTCCTGTTTCACTTTAACTTTGGACTTGAGGACAGGGTTGCATCAAGTTTTTTCCAGATGTCTTGAGCTAAAATTCACTCTACAATGCAGGCAAGTGTTGAATTGACAGTCTTCCTTCTGTAGAATCCCAAATGGTTAGGAGTAGAGGCTTGTGTCACCAATCAAGAGATTGTTATTTTAATATTTTTTATTTTCTTTTACAAGACATATATGCTTTCTGGTTTCCCTATGATCTTATTGACATTATCCTGGGGTTGAGTCCCTTTGATACCACCCCAACAGGGAAGAACATGAATGCTTCTTTACTGCAAATGAAGAATAAATCTGGGTCTCACAAGCACTCCACTGAGGTCATGTTCACCTGGTGGCAGAGTTGAAAGTCAAAGTTGCCTTTGTTTACTTCATCTATCTATCATCTATCTATCTATCTAATCTATCTGTTATTATCTTAGTGTAAGGTATTATATATTCCTGGTTGTCCTGGAACTAACTTTGTAGACAAGGATGACCTTGACTTTCAGGTCCTCCTAGCTTTGCACCCTAAGTTCTAGGACTATGGTCAAGTGTCAAGACTGCCAATTGAGCTATATCCTATCCTTTGTATTTATTTAACTGTTTATTAATGGTTAATATCCATCATTTATTTGTGGATGTTATTAGTGTTTATTTTGTTGAGTGTGGAGGAATGTGCATGTGCCATGGTATGGCGTGTAGATCAGAAGATCTACTTTTCTGCAGTCACTTCCTTCTTTTGATAATGTAGGTTCTTGGTATCAATTCAAGTATCAGCATTTAGCACAGAGAAGCACCTTTCTAGTTAGATTTATTTGTTTGTTTTTGATAAGGTCTCACTATGTGTAGTATATAACCTAATATCTTAAACTGTCCTAGAATCCATAATCTTTCTTTTTGAGTCCCCAGAGTGCTGAAATTAAAAGCATACATCAATGCACCTGGATTAAAGTCTTGTCTTTGTACTTTAGTTTTTATAACAGCATCTGTTCCCATAAATCAATGATGAGGGACATCTCCATAAGTATCTAAATCTGAGTTGCCCTATTGCCTTTGCTAACAAGGCTGGAATGAATCCAGCCTTTCCTGTTTGTGGTATTTGGGAACATTTTCAAAGTTGCATCTGACTGTTTCTGCTTCTCTAAGTTGCTTTTCTCAATACTTTTATTAAAAGGAAGTGGTCATTATCTAGATATTTATAGGTGTTTTATATAACTGTTCGTGCTTCCAGATTCACCTACAGCTCCCAGATGAAACCCAGACCATAATCACAGGTTATTTACTGGTCTGATGATCCATAAGAGGCAATTCTTTCTTTTCAATATCTTTTAGACTTCTCACATTTGTTGCATGTATGATGTCCAGGTGGCTTTGCTTTGGTTAGCAAAAGGAATGGGGAAAATAAATATATATTCCATTTTCCTAAGAAGCAGTTTTATATTTCTTTATATTTAGAATGGCATTCTATACAAAATATGCCAGTCTTTGAAATTGAAAAATATAATTTGAATTATTATATGTGTCTGTACCTCTTTTTGTTTACCTTATTTGGTAAAAATACTATTTTTGGAATACTATGTTGGTGTGTTTAATACAGCAACATAATTGAGGATCATATTTATAGAAAATATATATAAATGGTAAGAGTTGTATGAAGAATAGTAAATATCTTGAAGCTACAACTCAAAGTTCAGATTTAAAAGAAATGAACTATTTAAAGTTCTTTCCCTCTTCCTATGGGCACCAGAGGCTTAACAGTATGGAGGTCATAAGGCAACTGGAAAGTCACCAACTGGAGGCTTAGCAGGGTGAAGGTCAACAGGCTCACGGCTTGAGCCATGCTTCTCTGGGTCAGAGCTCAGTCTATAAAGTCTTAGTTCTCTCACTTAAATCTTAAGATTCAATGACCTGATAGCCAACACTTTGTTGATTGATGGCTATCTCAGAATTATGACTAGAGAACTTTTCATTTCACTTTCCTACCTGCCAGGACACATACGTCCCCTGATAGCAGTTGTTGCAGCATCTGCCAATTAAGCTCAACCTGGAGCAAAGCTGAAACACCCTGTGCAAACATGAGGCAGAGGCAGTGCTCACAGTCAAACTCCATATTGATTTTTGACCTCAGGCCCTTCTAGGAGTGTCCTTACCTCCCAAGGGTGAAATTTTACAGGGGAACCACTGATTTAACTGTAAGATTAAAGCAAATTTAAGTAGCCGGACAGCTCCCTATTCACTGCATGTTGGAAAAATCTAGGGAACATGTGTTCTGCTTTTTAAGGTGGTTGTAAATTTCCTCCCTAAATTGCTTCCAGATCAGTATTTCTGTGAAAAGCATTTGAGTGGTGTTGTAACAGCCAAAACACTAATATTCACTCTCTCGATCTCACACACTATTATAAATTCTTCTTACCTAATTTGGAAGAAGCAGATGCCAATCCAATCCGTCATCATTGCTCTGGGTCAGCAGAAGTATTGTCTGGATAAAAGCTGCTGCTGTTAGCAATTTGTGTGCATGGTTCAGCACATTTTCTTAAAAAACTATATCAGTTATATATTTCTATGAAAAAAGTTGTGCTTATATTCAAAAATATCTTTCTTCAGAACTCTGAATAGAATGGCAATTAAAAACATATCTATAAAAAAATGATGATCAAATAATAAAATATATTTTTGTAAGATTTTTAAAATAAGTTTTTATTATATTATTTCAAATGCATGCAATATTTATCTTTTTGTCCCTTCCTACAATTCTCATCAGTTAAAACTTAATTTTAATTAATGATTTTTAATAGAAACATAGTATTTGTCAGCAAGATGAATATAATTAATAATAACGCTTTATAGAGCTCAAAACTTCAGTCTTAGCTATCCTTTAACACTGTCAGGGATGGAGGGTGCAGATTATAGCTAAGATTTTCAGACAATCTCCACAAATCATCTACAATCTAACCATTAAGAACCTATAGTTTATGTTTCTTTTTCTGAAGAAGATGCCTATGTGCTATGTTTCATTTTATCTTCAAAGAATTATATTGATTCATGCTTCTCAACTAAATATTTATGCTCAGGAAGGTTTTTCTCAGGGACTTATTAGATACCCTATTTTCTCACTTGCAGTCAAGTATCTCATAACCATATGGGTATAGTCAAAGAAATAGACTTCCAGATGATTTTGTCATTTGAGAAATACCATATTGTATGATTATGATAGCTAAGGCCATGACAATGTCACCAAGAAATAAAACATCATGAAGTCAACATAGTCTACACTGCCTGTCATTAACCTGAATGCCATTGTGTTGTGCATGACTGTACATTCACCTGAGTTTCCAATATGATGTTTCCCCACTGAGCTATAAATCGTAGGAAAGAAAGGCTTATGTCTCAATGTCCTTGAAGAGTCACTTCCCAGCAAAGAAATTGGCATATACTAGATGCAGAATAAATGTCTGCTCAATGAATGAAGTATCTAAAAATGTATATTAAAATTTTAACCTATCATAAAGTATACATTATATATTAAGTTTGTGATACATATTTTTCCCATTAAACTAGAACTAATCAGTCTGTTAAGATGTTCAGCACATAAAAGTGCATGTATGCCTGGCAACCTGAGTCTAATCTTTGGAGCCCATATACAGATGAAAGGAAAAATATGACTTCACAACATTGTCCTCTGATTGCTATATATGCACAGTGATGCTCACACATACATACTGCAATAATAATAATGAGGAGATGGAAAAGGAGGAGGATGAGGAGAAGGGGAGGAGGAGGAAGAGGAAGGGAAAGAGTAGGAGGGAGGAGAAGAGGAGGTGGAGAAGGAAGAGGAGGAGGAGGAAGAAGAAAGAAGAAAAGAATAAGAACCCCCTTAACAAAATGTCAAGTCATTGGTATTAGTTTCTACCTGTTAATGTAAATCAATTTCTTTGTATTTTGTTACACGTGAAATTCATTTATGTTCTATTCTCCAGTATTGCCCTGAGTAGATACTATCTGTTTATAATTATTATCTGTCCTTGATGTATATGTGGGCATGTGCTTACCAGGCACACATGTGGAGGTCAGAGGACCACTTTGTGAGGTCAGTTCTTTCCTTCCACCTTCATGTTAGTTCTGGAGATTGAATTCAGTTCTTCAAGCTGATACCCTACGTCTTCCCAAGATGAGCCATCTCAATGGCTAAAACACACTCTATTTAAATCTCTTCGACACCAATCAATATTCAAGAGAAACTTTAGATTATTTAGGACCGTATCCTCCTTTGAAATGGTGGAATGGGTATATTCATCTATGGATATGTAGAATGTGTTGTGTTTAGCACAAGAAAGCCACAGAGTGGAAGCTAGAGTCACTCTCACATTGTGTCATACAGTAAGAAATTGATATGAGAATGAGTATTTGATATCATAGTTGCAAAGATTCCAAGAACATATACAAACAAGTAGTTCATATAAATTGCCCAAACTGACGGTTTTCCTATAAGAAATGAGAAGAACAAAGAAAGTGAGTGGCATGCTATTTTGGAATCAACAATCTGTGATTTAACCACAGAAGTTACACTGGAAACCTCAACAACTGCAATGACATAAGTGAGTTGTTATAGAATCCTCAAGGTCACAAACTCTTTGATCATGAGCATCATGATAGCCAGAGAGATGGCTGTCCATCCTCACAGCCTGGTATCATGGACCTTCTGTAGACAGGTAATTAATTTTAAGGACCTTGTCTATTACAGAATCAGAGTTGCCATTGCTTCCTGGGTGAGCAACAAAAAACATTTTGTTTCCTGTCTAAAGTGAGGATATAGTGATGGATGAGGAAAGAAAGAAGCAATTGAAAGAAGAATTGGAGAAAACTAAAGACTCAGACTCTGGCATATCAGAGAAGACTTTATTTGAAGATAGCTCTGTGGACCTGAGCTAAAGAAATAAAATAGTTCATTACATAGGGGATGCCTTGATTATCCCTGATATTGCAGTGATATGCAGAGGAGTCCTATCTGGGCTATGATCAAAATCTCTCTGCCTCTGAGAATAATTTGCACAGAAAATCAACAGATGATGACACATGATGGCTTTCTTAGTCAGTGTCCTATTGCTATGAAAAGACATGATGACCATGGTAACTCTTATAAAAGAAAGCATTTAATTGGGTCTTGCTTACAGTTTCAGAAAGCGTAGTCCATTTCATTGTAGCAGGAAGCACAGCAGCACGCAGGAAGACATGGCACTGGGGAGACAGCTGAGACTTCAACATCCAAATCTGAAGGCAGCAGGAAGAAAGAGAGAGCTCCTGAGCCTTGCTTGGGTTTCTGAAATCTCAAAGCCTACTCCCAGTTACACACTTTTGCCAACCAGGTCACACTTATCCCAACAAGGCCACACCTCCTAATCCTTCTCAAGTAGGGTTACTCCTTAATGACCAAATATTCAAATATATGAGCATATGGGGGCCATTCCTATTCAAAACACCATAGTCCACTCCCTCAACCTACAGGTTTGTAGCCATATCATAATGCAAAAAAGTATTCAGTCCAATCTCAAAAGTCCCCATAGTCTATAACTGGCTTAACATTGTTTAAGAGTCCAAAGTCCAAAATCTCTTCTAAGACTCATGTTAATCTCTTAACTGTAATCCCCTGTAAAATTAAAATAAAAAATTAGGTCACTTACTCCCAACATACAATGACACAGAATATATATTACCATTCAAAAGGAAGGACAGGAAACATAATGAAGAAATACTGGACCAAAACAAGACTGAAAACTAGCAGGACCAATTTCAAATTCTGAATCTCCAGGTCTGATGTCAAAATGCTTTTCAGAACTTCAACTCCTTTCAGCTTTGTTGACCTCAACATACTTCTCTTACTTGGGCTGGTTCCATATCATGTTAGCAGCTCTCCTTGGCATGTATTCCACTGCTCTGGCGTCTCCAGAATCTTGGAGACTTCACTTTCATGGTTTCATGCAATGGCCTCACTGGGCCTTCATGCAGGAACACCCCCGACACATGCCTGGCCTCAGTGGCTTTTCTTGGCCATGGTGGGGTATTCCAAAACTTCTTTCTTATATCCTTGAGTATAAAACCAGAACCATGTGGCCAAAGCTTTCATGGCCTGCTGCTTACTGAGGTGGGAACATGTCCCCCTCCTTTGTTCAATTACATCCGCATCAGCTTTCTGCTGCTGATGATTTCCTTCACTATTTAAACTTTCTTAAATTCCTTTCCACAAATTGGAAGTTTAGCTGTGTGGGGTCTTACCCTGAGGTCACTACTCCCTTTATTCTATTTAGCATTGGCTTTTCTTTAAACTTTTTATCTCTTTGAGCACTAGACTTTGTTCCTTTGTACTTCCTGGTGCTCCTTTTCTCTTCAAACTGTACATTTTATATTTTTCCTTGCTTAGCTTGCTCTTTTTTACTATAGTTCTGCGTAATAGTGACCACTAATAAACATACTACAGAGTCAGTACTAGGCTATCATGGAATCTCCTCTATCAATGCCATGAATTCAAAACATTTCAATTTAGAATCGTGCAGATTGTGTGGACAAGGGCAGAAAGCAGACACATTATTCGCCAAATATCACAAGAAGGACTCCAGGCCACATTCTTCTCCTCTGAAACCTCTTGAGCTGGGCCTTCATAAGCTCTTGGCATCCTGTTTTTCACACCCATACTAATATAGACCATTAAGCCCCACTTAAACTGTTTAATTTGTTTTTCTAATCCAAAATTCCAAAATTCACATTCTGCCAATAAGCAACATGATCGGGCCTGTCAGAGCAATACACCACTCAGTACCAACTTCTGTCTTAGTCAGTATTCTATTGCTTTGAAAAGACCCAGTAACTATGGCAACTCCTAGAAAGGAAAGCATTTAATTGGGGCTTACTTCAGTTTCAGAGGTTTAGTCCATTATCAGTTTGATGGGACACATGGTGGCACTCGGGTAGACATGGTGCCAAAAAGGTAGCTGTGAGTTCCACACCTGTATTCACAGGCAATAAGAAGAGAGAGGTTCTGAAATCTCAAAGTCCACCCCTAGTGACACACTTCCCCCAACAAGGCCACACCCATAATCCCTCTCAAGTAGGGCCACTCTCTAATGACCAAACATTCTGGTGGCCATTCCTATTCAAACCATAATTCCCCATCTTGCTTCTTGAAAAGGTGTCAGGGTCGGCTAACTTCCAAAGGTCATCCTGGCTGGTTCTTATGATTCCCTTGCACAAACATTTCAGGAACCTATGTGTGGTTTCTAGAACTATATCTACACTTTATTGCAATCAGAGGTCTGATGACCCTATGCAATATTAAGTAAATATCTATGAGCTTGACAGTCAAGCCGAGCAATTCTTTCCAATCTGTTCCTACTATCCTCCACTATATAAATTATCTTTCCATGCCATCTCATTTACATCCATTTGGCTCAGCCTCGGTGTCTTTTTAAAAATCTGTTTTTAAGTGTAGCAGGACAATGACTTACAAAAAGTTCAAGAGTTTACTAGCTTCATCTCTGCTGTCTGAGAGACGAGGCTGTTCTCACCCTTTAGAACCTCATTCAATGTTACACAGTTTTTTCAATGACCAAAAAAAAAAAAAAAAAAATCCCTAGAAAATTTTAAAAGAAATGTGTTTCTTCACAAGTCAACCCAGAGTCAGAATGTGATTGCCTACAAGAAAGAAAATACTGCTTTATGGAGAAGTTACTCAGAACAAAACTTCTAAAGGATGTGGCACAATAATAGACAGAAAGGGGAAGAGAAGAGCCCTGTTGTCATCTTGTTTTTAATTACCTCTGAACTCTTGCTGATGGACATCTGAAGGTGGAAGGGTATAGGCCAGCATGGAAGAGCTGATACTCTTTCAAGTTACTGCCTGCATATTCCTCCCAAGCTCTCCATCATGCTCAGTCCATGCATCCATGGGGTTTCTCTCCGTGAGTTTCCCACAAAGCTCATTTTGTTACAATTGTAGTAAGAACTTCATAAGCTCAACTAAGGTATTTAACTTTGTTTTTCAACTGGAGAAACCAGGTATGTTTCTTTGAGCACTCTCACCTTATACAACATTTCAGTAAGAAATGACACCCTCGGAAGGGGATGTGTTTGGTCATTTGGTATTTAAAGCCTCAGAGAGAAGGGAATCTGAACTCGAAAGCAAATTTTCAAACTAAAGAAGTGTGTTTTGACAGGCAAACAATCATGAGAGGAAGTTATGACAGGACCGTAAGGACAGATCCAGTTAGAAAGAAACAAAGCAGAACAAACAGGAAAACAAACAAAAACAAAGATACCAACCAACAGTGGTCAGAGCAAATGGCTTCATACAACAAAGCTTTCGGGGTAAAAGGGATCCAAACACCATGAACCACAGCTCAGGTATACCTGGAAACAAACCTCATTCTGAAAACTCCAATAGCTTTTTCATGTGAAAAGGACATAGTCCATAGGAAAACGCTGACCACAGGATATGCTTTGTACAGAATATTTCCAGACCAAGGAAATTTTTATTGTTCAAATTTAAAAATAGCTTTAGAAACAAGAAGAAAAAGTTTTCATTTAATTACAGGATATGCCGATCTGTTACCAGGTGTTGAGAGCTTAGTAAGTGTACCAGGCATTTTTTTTATCTGTAGCTGAAAATTGGAGAAAAGTTTTTAGGAATGACAGTAAAATTTACTATAAGTTGACTGAACATAATTCACACTTCACATTTCTAGTAGATTATACTGTTCCCTGCCAGACTTTATTTACTATCATGTAAGTATAACTTCAGAGCTAATATCTCAGGGAAACAAATTCAGAACTTCTAAGTAAAGGATGAGTCCCCTGTGATGAACAGATTAAATGGTCAAGAGGCTAAGTACTGAATTATTTGACTAACCATGAGGAGTTAAGTCAAACTATAATTAGTTAATCTCCTCAAAAGGAAGAGCCGGATCTTTCATTTCTGTTATATAGGAGATTTATTCTATAGAAAAGGTTGAGTGGTTCCCATGGTCCAGTATTCATCATCTGTGTATGTTTAAAAAGTGCAATTTATTAAATTGTTTAAGGGAATTATAGTATGCAGCATATCAACAAATTTTGGACTGCAACTGAAAATTCTTAAGTGTAGTAAATTGTGCAGACTGCACTTGTCCTCAATAGTGTTTCTTGCATTTAGGATTATACAACTCATTTCTAGAGGCAACTCTAGTGAAATCAATTCATAGGTTGATTGATTTGAAAAGGATTGATTTGAAAAGAAAAGGTATCCAGAACAATACTGTAATGATCTCAGGTCAGAATGTTGACCATTCTAGCTGTCAGCCACATAAAATTCTTCAGAATGGTACTACACATGTAAAATGAACATCCTCAATTCTAACTTGCAGACACCATGAATATAGTTGAAGTACTAACAAAAGTATTATTATGAAGTGTCATTTGAAATTTGTAAGTTTTAGAGATGGGTGATACAAAGATGTTTAGTACTATTTACCAGAGACCCATATATACCATGAGCTAGCCTTACCTATAAATGTCTTTCTGTGTTAACTTTCTCCTTCAGGGTTAGCAAAAGAACAGAATTTTCACATTTTTATAAAAAAAAAAAAGGCTCCTGTTCCTTCTACTTGGGTTTAACCCCATCTCTTCTTAGTGACTTACACCCAGCTACTTCTCTCATTTACAATTCAGGAAAAATCATGAATGGCACAGTTTTGATGGATAAAAAAATCCTTTGCACAATGTTTGTTCCTGCTAGTCCCCCAAAGTATTATAATTGATATGTGTTCACTGTGCAGAAGGCAGCTCTCCTTCTTCTGAAGTCAAGACTTTTGCCTTTATAAGGTCTCTACAAGACTGAGCCGTTAAATATCCAGCCATAGATGAAGGAGGACTCATGATGCTGTTGGCCTGATGGCTGGTGGAGCAGAAGTCAGTGCCTTCAGTGTTGTGGCCACACTCATCAAAATGGCCCTAGATAAACCCAGCGGGTCACAAAGCAAAAAGCCAGTAAAGTATGATGCTGACTTGGTAGAAGGAAGAGGAGGGAGTTGGGAAGTAGGAAGGGAAATTGGGATCAGGAATGAAGGCAGCCAGAATGTATTATGCATGTGCATAAATTTATCAAAGAGAAAATCACAAATATTTTAGATGCTGATATCATATAGAAACACCCAGAAATATTTTTCAACTAATTATCAGGGTGTTCTTAGAGCCAGCCAATTTGACAGGAAATTCACCTTCATAGTGCCTGTGGCCATAGTAGTTAGAAGTGACCTCTCCTTAGACGCAAAGGGAGACAGCAATTTTGCCTCACTTGGGCTAGTATTCCAGCCATGCCTTGGGCTTGCAATACAAAGGGTCAAATTTCTGAAAAGATTCCTCTGACTGAAATGAATGAAAGCTAATATTAATAAAAATGAAGATTAGTTCCCAGTGGGACTCTTCATTGAGATGGCTTAGGCCTGTCTGTCACGTTAGCATGTGATCTTAAATTCCTACTACTTTCAGGCATTATTATAAATAAGAAAATATATGTAGCGATCTTGATCCTGCCTCAAGGAACTTGCAGAGGTATAATGCAAGATATAACATATAAATGATAATTTAAATGCATGTTATATGGCGGTCTTTGTGGGCCATGCTTATAATCCAACCTAGTGCTGGGCATAAAGACATATTTTTTCCCCCTACGGACAGATCTAGAAAGTCTCCTGTTGTCCTGACCCGCAGGATCTTCAACCAGGACCCTAGGAGAGGGCATGGGAATGGGGTATGGGACAGGAATACGAGAAGTGAAAGGTAAGTCTGATATCTGATGAAGCCTTCAATTTATTGAATACAAGAACCAGTATTTATAAGAAGTTCTCAGGTGGGGAAGGGAGAGGGGAATGCATAAGCAGGTTGCTATATCTAGCAGGTGGACTGGTCTATCTGATAGTGTTAGGATGTCCCAGAGCAATAAGGAAGTAATGCAACTGTAAGATTTTCTCTAGGGGCTTCTTGTATAATCTATAAGGGTGGGAACGTCCCATAGAATGAGGAAGCAATAAAGTTAATTTAGTCCAGCAGGCAGTTTCCCAGAACTGGGCAGCTTCGGGCTATCTGACCTTGTCCGAACTCTGTCTGTTAAGACCAGAGAGAAACGGATCTTTAAACAAAAATGGGGTGCCTTAAGTCAAGCCAGTGTGTCCAAAGGGGCCACTATTCAACGGATGTAGTTGAATTTTACAGCATCCTAGATTTGTATATCTAACTGGCCTCTAGTCATTCTATATATGTACCCTAGTGTAATCAAAATATAATCAATTATCTTTTCTTCAGTGAAGAGTGATACCAGACATCACATTAACCAAAATGGTGTGTTGAGGTCAGACTGGGCCTCTGCTTCTTTTCCACAGCCACCTGTCTTCTGGGCCACCTTTCACAGTACTGTGGCACATTGTTCATGCAGCATTGATGGGATTTGTCCCATTCAGTCAGACTCTTTGCATCACAGTCTTTTGTTAATTTTTATTTGTATATAAATTACAGATTTTCTTATGGTATCTCATTACATTGTTTTAGTTGATCTCCCTCTTGTCCTGCTTTCTCCCCTTCCTGCTTCAACTGTTCAGACTCAAGTGTTTGCCTTCTCACTTTCATATCCTATTTTTTTATCCCCTCTCCACTCCTTCTTCTTCAGTCTCTTTTTCTGACTCCCTATATTCTTTCTACTTCCATGTTTTATGCATGTACTCAGTCCCACGTAAATACACATATTTACAATTTAGAAGCTAAGATCCACAAATGAGAAAGAACACACGGTATTTGTCTCCCTGGGCCTTACTTTATTTCATATAATGTTTCCAGTTATATATTTTTGGCTGTAAATTTCATTTTTCTTCCTGACTAAATAAAGATCCATAGTATTATATTTACTATGCCTCTATGACTCATTTATCTGCTGACAGACATCCAGGTCGACTCTGTCTCCTAACTGTTGTGAATAGAGCAGCAATGCGTATGGAAGTATAAGTAAGACAGCCTTGTGTATGTGTACAAAAGAGTTATAGCTGGGTCCTATAGTGGTTCTCACTTAACATTTGTAAGAAATTTCTACACTGTTTCCACAGTGAGTGGCTGCACCTGCTCATATGTCTGCCAGCAATGAGTAAGGGTTTCATTAACATTTGTTGTGATTCATTCTAATACTTGATCTTACAGATTCCTTTAAGATTCACATCATTTATTTAATAATCTAGTCCTGGCATTGCCCTACTTAACTTTTCAAAGAAAAGTTCTTTCTCTTTGGGCTAAGTTCAGAAAAAAAAAAATCTGGGGAAGGTAGGGATGAAACCCTCAATATCTAAGAAGCTACTGGCATTGGGTAGCTACAGGGGAAAAGACCTTGTTTTTCCTTTAATGAAAAACCTTTGGTAGGTTGACTATACTCCAAGGGTATCCTCCTCCCTAACATGCGTAGTTGGCCAACATAACATGGACTGGATGAAAGAAAAGAAAGAACATCCAAAGTAGGGTGGGTAGGGAAAAGAAGGTGGAGAGGGGTAGCTAAGAAGAATTGGGGAAACATGAGTAAATGTGATCAAAACATATTATATTAAATTCTCAAACAACAATAAAATAGCATTTAAAAATAGATACACAAATGATAGTCCTACAAGAGACAGAAGGTACATAAATTATATATAGTTGATAGAGATAAATTGATTATAGACAGATGATTGATATATTAGTAATAATGGTAGATAATATTAGCTGACAGATAAACAGATAACAGAGGGATATAGATGATATATATATATATAGATAGATAGATAGATAGATAGATAGATAGACAGATAGATAGATAGACAGTTGATTGAACAATAGAAGAAAGATAATAGAAAGACAATAAATGGATAGATCAAGAAACAGATAGTCAATACAACAAAGTATGGAAAGACAGTGACTTATTTTAATTTTTCCCTTTGAATAAAGAAGCATGTGTGACCTCCCTATAACAAAAAATTCCCTGAGTATGTTTATAGCTTATGAAAAGCATTTATTAATTCTTCTTAGATTACTCATCACTTCTAACTCAATTTTATACCTGTTCTAACTCAATAAAACACCCAAGGATTTTTTTCCATGAGATGGTTAACTTTTCTTCTATTGAGAACCAACTTTATTTTCATTGTCTATTTTTAGTGTTATTGAACTCTATTTCATTACACTATGAAAGTTTATAAAACTGCCTCTTTCAATACATATAACAAATATATCACTATAATGGGAAAGAGTCCTAGCAATTTTCAATGATAACCTAAACATCATTTGCTTTGGCTAGCAATCCTGTAACAGTCTCAGTTGAGGGGACCGAACTCCTTTACTTTATATGAGCTCCTTACTTTCTTTGAATGGCAGAATTTTTCCTAAATGAGTAAATTTAGAAGTTGAAATGAAATATAATGTAGTAGTTTGATTTTTACAATCAATGCTGCTTTTGAAAAGATAGGCTTTGAATCCTATGTAGTCAAGATCTTGTATATGTCCATTGTTTACCTCAGTAGAGACCAGCCTTGAACGGATTTCTTAAATTTTATTTTTTTCTAGAAGTCTGGAACAAGAGGATACATACTTGGAATAATTTTTAACTCTGCCAATGCCTTTTGTGATACACTTTGGAGCCATGAAACCATCAGTGCAGACCAACTGTGGGCATCATGTACCTTATTTTTCTTCCCACATTGAAATTGGCAGCAGGGGTATATTCTCACCTTTGTCTTCCCTTCTGTGGTTATTGAGGACATCATGGAGCACCAACACATAATTTAGCTGTGCTGAGTGTGTCTGTGAGGCCAAGTTAGGAATACAGGAACCAAACCTGAGAATCTTAATAATATAGGGAGTGATTTAAATGAGTTTCAAAGGACAGAAAAATCAGAAGCATTGAGAAAACACACCATCATAATTGTAGGAAGATAATGCCACTTCTAGGGCTGATGATAGAAAGGCAGGGGTTATAGGAATTGAGGCTGTAACATGTGTCTTTGTTCATTTGGAAACCAAGTCTCAAGAAGAAGTGTATTGCTGAGTTTCTGTCTGTCTCCAAGGTGCGCTGTCAAGGCTTTCTCTGAGCACCTGGTGGGACACTGTAAGACCCACTGCTGTTGCTGGGTGAGTAGTTGCAGTCAGGGTATAAACGATGTTTGAGGTGATACACATAGACAGCAATCACAACCACACAAAAATGTCACTTCTCTTTCTTTCCAGTCTGTTTGGTATCTTCACTAAACCAGGAGAAACAGTCTGTAGACTTCGGGGATTACAATGAAGCATGCAGATGGATGCATAGAGCAAACACAGAGTTTAGTTCTGTCACTCACAATCTGTGTAGAAAGTCACCACTTTGTGGAAGAAGACAATCATGCTCATGTGTTGTCTGAATATACACAGTGAGTGTGTAAGAAGATTAACATACACTGCTAGTATTAGGCAGTGTTCACCACCCTCAAGAGTTCCCTAAATTAAAACTTTTACCTTCATCAATTAAACAAACAGCATTATCATACTTATCAGTTATTGAGCAATGACTGTGGCCTCCTCATCCTTTCTCTGGTTAGCAGAGCCAAGTGAGATCCAGTCTTTTGAGATTCAATTAATTCTAGTGGATTATTTCTAACTTACTTCCCTATGCACTACATTTCCTCCAGCATAGGACAAAAAGCATTGTCTGAGGATTCTAAAAAGAGAGAGTTAATTTTCTCTCAAAGACCTCATAGAACAAACACTCTGTTTCCTCATCATTTGGCTTGTCTTCTCTTCCTACTCATGAAAGTTCTCTACTTTCTGCCTTTTCATTCTGCAGTGTTAACAGAATCAAATTTTATTCCAGACGACAATGTAAATTGGTGAGAACACCTTTGAAGGAGTTGGTCGCATCATATCCACAGTTAGAAGCAGAAAGCAACAGATGTTGCACTCTTGTGCTTATCTTGCTTCCTCACTTTTACATAGTCCAGCATCACCTGCTCACATTTAAGATGAGTCTTCCCACATCAATTCATACAATTAAGACAATCGCTCACAAGCATGCTTAGAGATTCATATCCAAGGTTAAGTCTAGATTTTTGTCAAACTGCTAATTAACACTAATGATTACGATAGCCTTTCTGCATCTTGGCTCTTTAAGGTCCTGAGTGAATAAAGATGACCCTATATTCCAGATCTCAGGAAAACTGTGGTGTTGGTATGAGGTCTACTACATGGAGAGGGGTATAAATTCCTGTAATCAGCAACCCTCCTTTAGAATCACACCGAGAAGAAGCTTCTGGAGTCTGGAGAGATGGTTCAGTGGTTAAGAACACACACTGCTCTTGTAGAGGAACAATGTTCAGAGTTTTGTTTCCAGAACCCATACTAGGTGGTTTACAACAGTCTATAACTAGCTCCAGAGGCTCAGATACCCCTTTCTGGCCTCCAAGGTTATTGAACTTATGTGCACAAACCCATATACACACATACATACATACATACATACATACATACATACATACATACATACATGCATACATAATTAAAAGATTTAAAAAGTTTTTAAAGTAATTTCTGGAAATTCCAAGTTAGCTGTTTTGATCTGCAAACAGCCATATGTCCAGTATTTATACTGGATACCCTGTCCCCATTGTGGATGCCTGACTGTAATATTTTTTTTTTTTTGCTTTAGCTAGCACAAGAGGATCCTCTTTGCTCTGACCTAGAATAAATGACATCATCTTACTTTTTTTTGTGACTTCTCCTTCTCCTATATTCATTTTCTCACAAGCATAGCAAGTTTGCAAACAGGAAAGCATTCTCTGGTTTTGCTCTAAGGATAACTTAAGTTTTGTTTTGTTTTGTTTTGTTTTTCCCCTCATGTCCAACATGGAGAGATCAAATGAATAGCAAATCCACAAAAACCTCAGCACATTGATTGATGGAAAGATGAAGGTAGCATGTTTTAAGATAAAAGAGAGTACAGGTTACCTCTCTAATAAATAGATAATGAAATACAGAGAGCTGATATAAGACCTAACATTAAAGAATAAAATATTAACCAAATCTGATTTGACTTCAAACATCTACCTAATCATAAATTCAAGAGTCGAGCTCCATTTCTGGTTAAGGGATCTCTCAACACAAATTGAGATTAAACACTTGCCACAATCAAGATACAAGCAGTAGGCATAGAAGAAAGAGTAACTTATTCCAAATTAATGGACACCTTCAAGGAGGAAAAGGAATTCACATTTAGTCTTTTTAGAAATCAAAGATTTAAATAGGCAAAGAAGGTGTAAGCTCCAAGACAGTCAAAAGAAAACAAGGAGCAGGTCTCTGCAGACAGCTGACTGTAAAGTGCTTTCTGTGCAAGAATTAGGGCCTGACTTTGCATCTCTAACACCCTTGTAAGAAACAACAGTCCTGGTGGCATACATCTGTCATCCCCGTACCATGGAAGCAGAGACAGGTAAATTCTGGGACAAGCCAGCCTAACAATGAAAGATCCTCTCTAATTTTACAAAACTAGGGTAATTTCCAACAACTGTCTAAACATATGTCCTTATATTCACAGATACTGTAGTCTTTACCTTTATCAAGGGAAGTGCAACAGACGGAGACCGTTACAGGAAACCACAACCAATTAAAATGAAGAGTTGTGGCACCCTGTCCCCATGTATACATCCATAAAGCCACTCCTGTACCTCAAGGGAATACTACAGAAGAAGGGAGAAAGATTGCAAGAATCATAAGATCAGAGAGTTAGTTAGCAATGAGATTGTGTCGCCTAGTAATGTTCGAAACAACACCCATAAAGTCTCACCAACATGAATGCCCAAACATGAGCTGAACAAGGATAATACCAACAGACATGCCAAAGTGGATGGGGAAAAGCTCAGGAGGCCTCAATCCTACACAAAGAACCACAACCAATTAAGGAATACAGAGAGCAAGAGAAATAGTCTTCCTCAAGGACAAGTCCATCAATAGGTTGTTCATTGCCAAAAGGCCATCCCTGAAAACATATACAAGTAACATTATACATGCTGAGTAGGTTATATTTAGAAATATATATGTATATACATAAACGCATGCAATGACAATTAATGAAAAAAGGAGCATGAATTTGAAGGAGATTTAAATATGCAAATATGTTGGGAGGAGGAAAAGAAAGGGGCAAATGTAATTATATTATAACCTCCAAATTAAAAAAAAATAAGATAGAGAGTAATGGAAGCAGACATCCTATGTTGACCTCTTACCTCTGGTTTGAGTCCTTCGCCCATATGTGCAATGTGCATACATCACGCGCGCGCACGCACGTGCACACACACATGCACACACACACGCACACACACACACATCTGCAAAGATAAACCCTGATTTGAGGCACCCAACAGAATAGTTAGACTTTACTTGGGCCACACAGTCTGCCAGGCATGAGATTAGATTGCAGAGAAGGCAAACCAGGTCTAAGGAAGCTATGAGATAGTGGTCTGTGCAGAATGTAGCTTAGGAAGTGTGAATCAGAAGTGATGAGTTGGGAAAGTAAGGACAGATTACAGTTAATAGAATTCCTATTCAGAGTAAACATTCTCTTTTGTGGCTAGAATTCAAAAGATACAATGTATAAAGATTTTTGAAACTTTACAATAAGCAAAGTAACTCTGTATAACAGAAGAAAATTGCCACAGCCCAGTTCTTTCTCTCTTTAGAAATGAACATGAATGCAGAAATGCATTTATAATGCAAACCATTTCTATTTCCATTGAGAGGAGGGAAAAGCCACCTTTTATGAAATTTATGGAGTTTAAAATTCAATAAGCACAATTCTTATAATGTTACACATTCTTAGCCAAACAGCAATGCCATTCAAAACGTTCTCTGCAAGACTGACTTATATTTTATTTATTGGAAAACATGTTGACTTTTCCTATTCTAAACTTCTATGGTGCTTGAATATTATTCACCTTATAGCTTAATCTCTCTGGGAGCTTTTATGTTTTATTTGTGTATGCATTTGATTTACTTATGGAATTTGTCTTTCTCAAAATCACAGGTAATATCCTGTTGACTGCAGTTGCAACACTCCATTTCAGGGGTCCATATGTCAGGCACATATACCCCCATGGCTCATTATGATGGTTAGATTCCAGAACTAACTGTGCTTTGTATAACCTGTGATGATCTATGTTTCAAACAAAGAAATGACCAGCACTGTGTGGCCAAAGGACTGGGAAGAACACTCATCTTCCCACATTGCTTGGGCCATTTACACAAAGAGAACAGAAGAAATGCTAGCTAATGTGTTCACTTTACTTCAGTGTCAAAACTCTTACATGTCTTTTATATGCCATGTAAATATGTATGTTTTTATAAGTTATCAGAGATGAAACATTAGTAAAATCCTCAAATTTAAAGTAATTCCTTTAAATAGAGACAATTATATACACTATACAGAAATACTCTAAAGTAGAAAATGTATATAGACTAGACTACTTGCTACTTTTTTCAACTCAGGGGAAGTAACAGGGACTTAGGAAGAAAATTATGGAGCATGCTTAACAGACTCAGGGGCTATGGCAAAAGGGAGGGCAGAATCAGGCGATGATATAAAAGGAGATGTGCTCAGAATTGAGATTCTGAGTAAATGGGACTTGTGAAATATTTGAAAGTCAGAAAAACAAATGAGAAACTAGTGTTCTCTGTTGGCTTTGGAATTCGGTGAAATCGTATATTTCTAGTACTAGATGTGCATTGCTATCCAATCTCTACATTCAACTCACTAGCTGCAAGCCAGTGAATGTTTATTTACGAGACACCAAAGTTTCCACTTCCTGATCTCCATGTCAGTGAAATCCTTTCTCTTTCTTGATGGGAAGGGATTATCCTTTCCTTTTAATCAAAGCAGTATGATAATGATGAGGACACCTCTGTGACTATATTTGTTCATAATTATAACTCATCTTGTTAGAGTGCCACTCTCCATTTAGCCCTGAGGAGGCAAGTAGCCATGATGGTACAGCATGCGTGATAGACTGTGCAGAAGGAAGGATATTGGCATGCAGGTTTGTCAGCAGCTAGGTACCTGATAATATTGTCATATGCAACTATTGAAAACTAATACAATGATCTTTGGGCATGTTATTTAACCTTTTATAAACCAAATACTCTTCTACCTCTTTTTCTACAATGTTCTTATTTGTAAGCTATTTGCATAACATCAAAGTGACATCCATTATAAAGAATTTTATGTAGCACCAACACTGAATATAGCTTTTAGGAATGGAAGTCTGAGTTTCACAAAGAAAGTGTCTGTTGTGTTCTCAGAGCATCGTTTCTTCAAGTGTTCTTGACAATACTAATTGCACCACGTGCTCAGTGTTGCATGAAGAGTATGTCAAGTGAAAAGTAAGGCTGAGCTAAATAAAGTCATAAGGCTTTTTAATTTTTCTTTTATCTTTTCAGAAGCCTTAATGCATATAGCGAAGGTAATGGAAAGTAAGGATTTCATCAAACATAGGAAAGATAATATTTTCTTAAGAAATCAATTTGGCATTTGTTTCAACAGAAACACAAGTGTGTAGCTTAGCTCTCCAAACCTACAATCTGAACATTTCTACACAAATTGCAACAGTGTTTGTTTTTCTTTTTTTAATAATTATTATTGGTATTTTTGGTTATATATTATGGTTTATGTTTTATTTATTTGAGGATATTTTGCATGCGATTCTAGTTTTACTTTGTTTGTTTGTTTGTTTAAAAACAGAGGGATAGAAAAGGCATAGAATTGGGTGCAGTGGGAAATTTGGTAAGATCTGGTAGAAGTTGACTAGGGAGAGCATGATCAGAATATATTCTATGAAAAAAATTCAATTAAAAGAAAAGGCAAGAATTAATAAAATAACAAATTTTTATAATTTTGTGACTTCTAAGGCTATGGCCCCTAACATGTCTTCTAGTAGGGTAGTAGTTCCTGGCATAAAGGTTATAGAAAAAAGGTTTCTAATGTACATAATTAATGAATTGCTGAGTGGGGATGGTAAAGTTTTGGATACCATGTCTTACTTCTTGTCATTAGCCATTCTGTTATCTTTAAACTTCATAGAGCACCTGGTGTGATGGCTGAGAACCAGATGTTGACACTTCCTGAAGAGCATCCATGATGCTCTCTGAAGACAGCATTTTGGGTTTAGTAGGACTTATGAAATGAGTTTAATGGAAGGCAGATTCTGAGTAAGACTTGAAAGAACCAGATGGCTTGATGCTTCACACGTGTATTCCTCAAACATGAGAAGCAGAGGCTTAGGAGAATGGAGAGTTTAGGCCAGTATGGGCTACATAGAGTGGTACTCTCAGGAAAAAAAAAAAAAAACTAGACATGGTTATCACAGATAAACACAGCTGTCTGATGATTTTTGTCCTACTGATTATGTTATACTATTTAAGTTTGCCCTAATGGGCAAAGCTTTTTGGGGTAATTCTACATTTTCTACTTTGCTTCTTTAGCATAAAGTGAGATGAATAAAATTTAAAATTCATTACACATACGTGTTTGTGTGGGGAGGGGGCTATGTATATTCCTTTATATGGATTGTTTACTTCACAGAAATAATCTCGTATTCACAATAACATAGAGAAAATTGTTAAAATTACTTCATATTCACACAAGAAATTGTGAGTCTTTTAAATATTTGATTTATTTTGAAAAGATATTATAAAGACATTATAAATATTATTGTTTCCTAATCCACTTAGCATCATTTGAAAAATAAAACTTTATGCGCTCATAATATTTCATACTGAACTAGCAGAATTTAGTCAACCATCCTCTTACACTTCATGTCATGCCTGGTTATATGGTTGCTGTAATTAGCTTTGTCAATAGTATTTATCTCTTGAACATCTGTCCACTTTTTAATAATTTTTGTATATAGGTTCATTGGTAACAGATTTCTGAGCAAAAGGACAAGTAGATTTTAATTTTTATTAATATGTTAATTGAAAAATCATAACAAAGTATATTCAGATTATAATGTGCTATTTTCATAAATGAAATCACTGAATAAAAATAGTTCTCATATCTACCACTTCATGTGTCATTATGATCAAACTGGAATTGGCTTAATTATTGTGAAATACACAACATGTTATTATGAAGTAATAATGCTCTTCTGTGCAGCTCTTCGCCTCTACCTGAAACTCTGAGCCCTTTGACAGCCCCCATCTTTTCTCTACCTACCCCACCTCAGCCTCTAGAAATCACCATTATAGTTTCCATTTCTATATCTGGTCTTTTATAATTGTACATTTAAATGAAATATTATAGTTTCTCATTTTCTGTGCCTAGCTTATTTAACTTTTCATAATTTTCTCCATGTTTATTCATATTATTTCAAATGATAAAACCTTCTTGTCTCCCTCAAAGTGAAAATTAACTAGGATACAGGGGAATGAGAACTAAGTACTGTGGACAGAATATAAGTTGGTAAGTTTTGAAAATCAGAAACCAGTCCTCAAAACCCAGGAAGAGAACTATGATCCAGGAATCCCACTTCTGGGCATATATTCAAAGGAACTGAAATGGAAACATTACTCACAATACACAAGATATGTATGTACCTGTGTTTACCAGCCAATGAATGGGTAGAGAGTAATTCAAATGTTCAACAACAGAGGTATACTTATGCTATATAAAATAGTCAAAATCTTCAATTATTTTAAAAATGCTTTTAAAGAATACTTTGAGTTAGTGTGCCTGAAGACACTAAGAACCGTGTATGTAAGCAGTATAATCAAGCTATCTACACGTGGTCATGGCAGTTTACAGAGTATTACAATCATCGTTATTAATAATACCATTATAGTTACTATTCACAAATACGTTTTCTTGATTAGGCAAAGTTTAAAACTACTATTAGTAATTTTATATTTCTCAAAATATTTGCCACAATTGCAATTGTTGAGAAGATGATATCAATAAATATCCTTTATTAAGGGAAATCCTGCAGTAAATGCTTAAGACTGAAGGAGGGTTTGCTTTGGTTGCTTCAAGGCCCTGCAGACATTCTCGTCCACAGCGTGGAACATTGGAGTAGAACTGGCTGAGATGTGTTTTTTGGGACTGTTCAGCTCCTGGCTGAACTGGTCTTGACTGTTGTGTTTTCTGAGTGATCCCTGAGCTGAGTTTTTCAACAGAGACTGAGTGCAGGAGCAAAGCTGACTGGTGTGTACTGCAGGGAAGCAGCTGACAGGAGTCTTCACTTTCACCAACCTGCATGCACAGGGTCTGTAGACCCCAGCGGGTTCCTGGTACTCCAGAGAGCTGAAGGAATAGGGGCTGCCCTTGACAATGGCAACATGTACACAGAAAGAAACTGCTGTTTGTAAAGAAATCCTTTAAAATAGAACTACAGCTTCCAGGAACAGCAGGCTGCTTTCTGGGGAGAAATAACAGCTGCCAGAAGGATATTCTCCCCTCCCCCAGCCTCCTAGAATTAAAGGGAGTGCCTGCTGGAAGAGAGGCTTTTGCTTTGTTGTTCTTGTTTTTAAATGCATCCTTTCATCTATATAATAAACATATTATGAGCTTAAATGCTCTTGTTTGCATTTCATTTCTTGAATAAATACACACACTAAGCATAGGATGTTTAACCTTCAAGAGGAAATAAACAGATAACTTGAACTTATTTAGCTTTAGCTATTGCTATAATTATTTTTATTTCAAGCTTTATTACAGAGAATAGAATTGCTGGTTTGAGATTCCACTGTGATTCTGACAATGCTCATTTAAGGTCATTCTTCCCAGAAATAGTACCGATCTTCCCTGTTTGATTTTTTAAAAGGTTAGGGATAATGACTTCACAGTCAGAACACAGAACACACCAGTCCTCATTTTCACATCATTGGTGCTCTAAGGGCAAATTGATTTGTATCCAGCTAAGAGTTGTACAGTTTTTATAAAGCCTCCCTTGACTTCTGAGGTACAGAGACAATCAGCGAACACTGGAAACACTATGTGAACGCTAACAGAGTTAGAGAAGGCTAACATATTTTTAATACATCTACACTCAAAGAGACTGTTGAAAAATCACAAAGTAATTGAAAGCATTGGCCAATTTAAATTTAAATTTAAGTAATGGAAACTCCATTATATAGTAATGAATCCGAAGATATGAAATGCAAACCAGATCTGTCACCTTTCGAAGCTCTTTCCTGTAAGAGATTTCCTGAGAAGTTACAAGGTTTGAAGCAGAAGTTAATGTGAGATGGGAAAAGTTATACCAGATCATTTCCTGGTCACGTCTGTTCTTTAAGGCATACTAGTTTTGATCATGGCTTCCCTGTTTACCCGTTTTCCATAGGATACAAAAGCCAAAGTCAGTTCCTTCCTTGGTTACCTTTGCTCCATGGGAGCTGGGAGAATGACTCAACTCCTTCCCTGGCAAAGTCCCACCCCTAACTGAGGAGCTATCAGAAACTGCTAACTGCTAGGTCAGTCTGTTTTCTGTTTTCTTTAGAGGTGTTACTTCTTGTAGGTCTACCACATACCACATGTATGATCCCACATCCAAGAGCATTTGGCTAGCACAAACTAGACTAGGCATGTTTAAAAAATAAAAGAGGATATGAAATGGAATGGTAGGGATTTGAGTGTAAATCTGGAAGAACTTGGAGGATATAAAATCGTAATTCATTGCTAAAATTCTCAAAGAATTAATACAAATATTACTAAAATAATAATATCCTGGCATCAGGTATCTTTCCTTTCCATCTCAAGCAAACCAGTGTTACCTACAGAATATAAATTGTACAATGCAGAATACTATACATTGTACAAGGAGGTGGCATCAGAAGAGCTAGGTTGGGACAGAGCTAGAAGCTTTAAGCATAATAGACTAGGAAAATCTCTAGGTAGACATGAGTGTGGAGTAACATTAAGAGGTGGAGAGGTAGTGGATTAAGAAAACTTTAAATCAAAGGTGTGTAGTGAGCATTAGCCTCACACATTTGAAGAAAAAAGAGCAGAGAATCCAGTTACCCAGAGCTATAAGAGAGCAGATAGTGAAATGACAGGGAAAAGAGAGTTAGGAGTTTCATGGGTCCTAGTTGGGACATTCTGATGGGAGTTATGAGGTTTCAGTTGGAGAAGGACACATTTTCTCGTGTTATAGGAGACTGTATTCCTTCTGTGTTGTTATATATGTTGAAGTTGAATGTGGACTCAGAAAATTCAGAAGCTTGCAACCCAGCTACAGATGATAGTGACTGTCTTCCAAAGACTTTGAGGGTGGGAAGAAATGACCAGACATTGGATATATCTTACATATATTCACATCAGAATTTCTTGGAAGGTCACATGTAGGGTAGGAATGGAACAGAGTCAAATGTAATTGCAATGTGTTTGATGTTGAGCAATCACAAGCTCTTGGAACTATTTCCTCAAAGTTCCTCCTTTGGCTGGGACAGAGGGAGAAAGAGAGAGACAGAGTCAGATAGAAAGACAGAGTGACAGAGACAGAGAGACAGAGAAAGAGAGAGAAGAGATAACATTTGTCTAGATGACATGGACAGAAGGTAATCTGAACTTTGTGTGGGCATCTCCGAATATACTCATTTCACTGGAATTCCTCTGAAAACACAGATCAAGGCATGATAGAGATCATAAGTTTCAGACTATAATGCACAGAAAGAAAAAGGGTGGAGTGCCAAACGAAGTTATTTTTATTCATTTCATTAAATGTTAAGCTTGCCCAGGTATGGAATACGTGGATTAAAGCCATTATGAGAAGCAAATTGCAAATGATTGTTCTTTCAGTAATGGAGTTGGGGAATAAAGGCAGTAAGTGCACAGATAACCATATACCTGTGCTGTTCTAACACTTACAATTGAGTAGACATGTTCTTTACATTATTCTTATTCCTCAAGATATGATTGTGTTATTAGGAAATATTTATATAAAATTTAAAAGTAAGTATATGTTAATTAAGCAACACTCAGAAGTCAATCATGATTTATTATAATACTGAGACCTGACTCTGCATAAGGAGACTAAAGAACAGATGACAAGAAAAATCACATTATAAATCACATTATAAAGAATTGAACTCACTTGTCACCAATGACTCATTATTTGTAGTCTTAAACAAGGAACACTGAAAAATAACTTCTAAGAATCAAATATCCCTACTTGCTTTTCTTGTATATATATTGTTTGTTTTGTTTTTTCGAGACAGGGTTTCTCTGTTGTAACTCTGGCCGTCGTGGAACTCACTCTGTAGACTATGCTGGCCTCAAACTCACAGAGATCTGCCTGCCTCTGCCTTCAGAGTGCTGCGATTAAAGGAGTACACCACCATCACCTTGCATTTTTTTGTATTTAAAATTCTCATTGCATTATTGTATTCATATCAAATTTATAGTGAATTTAGATAACCCACTTGACAGCCTGTGAACAGCAGCTGGCATAGACTTAGGCTTGAGTAGTACTTAGCCCTTGGTTGCTAATTCTAATGCTCTGCACATGAGACCTGTTTAACCTTAGAGCCTCACTGTGGGCCATGCTTATCATTATTTTCACTATGCAGTGAAGTGAATGATGAGGAGGGGCAGTGTGACTGGACGAGGTAATGCCTGTGGTGAGAGCAGAGTTCTTATTTCAAACAAAGACACACACACATTCACACACACACACACACACACACACACACACACACACACACACACACACAAAATCGATGTCCTCAGTTCTTGAGCAATGCCAGTCAAGAACTTCTATAAAGTCTGTGGGGTATAGCCTAGGAGAAAGAAAGCATCTACTATTCTTTTTGCTGTCTAAGAGGTTTTTATCTGCCCCGAGTGATGTAGATCACATAAAGAAATGTCCTGCTGCAGATAAAACAGAAAAGGACAAGCAACTGAGTATACATTAGCCCCCTTTTCCTGGTGCTGGGGTATACCTCATCCTGGTGCTGGAATACACTGAGCAAGAGAAGGGACTGGTGGCCTTGAAAGTCTAACATTTTCTTCCTTAGCAAGAAGAAAGTATGTTGTCAGCTAGGCACAGTGGCACATGCCTAAAATCACAGCACTTTAGAACCTGATGCAAGAGGAATATGAGTTCAAAGCTATCTTGTGCTATACCATCCCATCTTCCCCATACTTCCCCCCCACCAATTGTGGATTCGTATAAAATTATTGAATCTCTTTTTAAATTTCTATCCAAATCTGTTAAAAGTCATCTTCTAATATTAACTGTTGCAAAAGGCAAGTCTGAGTTAAACTTTTCTTCCTTTTTGGTGCTGGTTATTTATTGATTTTCCTTAATTTGCGATTTTGTTGTAACATCTCAGAAGTCTTTCCAAGAGCACCCCATATACAGTTTTCCTCTGATTGTACTTTAGAAGTGCTGGTGCAAGTTTTCATAGTCATGGTCATTTTCTGTCAGGTTTCTTTCTCTAGTGCCTCAATAGTTGTTTTATTTCTGATTGACTTGATTGATCACAACCTTCTGGAAACAGACCATTTGTTGCCTAGATCTGTGCTATTTGTTGTCTTTCTTATAGATGTTTTATTTACCTCCACATTCACGGCCAGTTTCTCATAGTCTTCTTCCATATCACCATCCCACTTGTCTAAGGCAGCGTTTGACATTGGATCCGCTGAAAATGCTGTTACTGGTATTGTATTTTCTGACCTCCTGGTAAGCTCCCATCACTATAACTCATTCTGCTTTTAATTTCAGTTGTTCTCTTCCTGTAGTTTTATGGACTTAATTACAGGGTACATGTGATCATTCCTGTTGAAAGCACTAAACATTTTGTTAAGATTTCTACTTGGATCAGGGAAGTTGGGAAGGTCTCCCCTTGTAAAATTTCATGATCATAGTCCTTTAGTCTTGATTTTCCGTGTTTTCACATGGACTATCCTAGACCTCCGAGAGAGTGCTTTGGTGAGATTATTTGTCCTGGTAGCTCACCTATTTGGTCTGGTTAAAACTGCAAGTTCTATAGAAAGTTATTTGTGAAATCCCTCAAATTAGAAATATACATAGACTCCGTGTCATAAAATATGCCCTAGAACCTCACACTCTGAGCATAACAAACATGATAAAATTAATTTTCACAGTGCAGGGCTGACAGGGCCACATTCTGATTGTTAATATTTTAGTTGTGAGAACCAGAACTCTTTGGACCAGCGTGCAACTGTGGGACCCTGTCATCTGTCATTCCACCCATAAACATGTAATAGATAGACTACTATCACAGACAAGAGCCTTTGCTCTGGACCCCACAATAAGTTGTTGCCAATGAAATTGTTGCTATCTGACTCAAAAGCAGCCTGTATATCTAGGAAGAGCATCATAAGGAAAGAACAGAACATCTTTCTACACACTTTGATGCAAGATTTGATTTGTGCTTATAATTTTAATTTATAATTAAAGTTTTATATTTTAATATAAATATAAATTGCGTATTTTAAAACGTATTTTATATTTAATATTGAATTACAATTTAAATCTGGTTCTGGATTTCTCATAGAGAGCCTACTTTTCTTTCTGATTTGGACAATACACTTTAAAAAAATTAAGCCTTGTACATTTTTACAATTTTTTATTTTTGATATTATAATTGCATCATTTCCCTTTCCCTTTCCGCCCTCCAAGCACTCCCATGTACCCCTATTTACAAATTCATGGCTTCTTTTTTTCATTGACTGTTGTTACCTGTATTCTTAAATACATAAATTCAACCTGCTCAATCTGTATAATGTTACTTGTGTGTACGATTTCAGGACAATTCACTTGGTATTAACTAACCAAATGGTGAGCTCTTGTCCAGGGAAGACTACTTCCTGCTCTCAGCATTCCTTAGCTACTTGTAATTCTTTGTGTAGGGTTGCGGTCTCTAGCCTACCTTAGCATGTCTATTGCCTTGTCCTTTGATCGCTCATATTTAGGCAATCATGTTGGTGAGATTTATGGATATAGCTCTGATGTTACTGATCTACACAGCTTCTGACATTCCTAGGAGACACATTTTTTTTCTGAAGTGATTAAGTAGCATGCTTTCAACTATCTGCATCTGGGGGACATATTTTTGTGCAAAATTCACATAGTGATCTTAATACTAATATCTAAATAGCACTGAATTCTGGTGGTCCCATTGCAGCCTAGTTTGTCCAGTAATGATTTATCCACATTACCTAGCAGTCAAGATGTTCAGTTGTGTGTTAGGTCTCTGGTGACTGTTTTATACATCTACCAATAACTGAAAAATGGAAGATGCTATTATCTCTGTTGTAATTTGTGGCACCGCATAATTGAGATCAAAATATTATTAACCAGGAACATTTTTAAAGCAGACATTAAAAGATCATTCTATCTACTCTGTTTCTGATAGAGTTTACTTTCAGAAAATATCTTACCCACAATTTTCTATGAAAACACTTGGCTTTGCTGTTAGTAAATATCACATCCCCTTCCTTCAGTTCTGAGTGCTTGCCCAAGCTGAGACATTTGAGGAGCATTTTAAATACCTCTCACATCACATTTATACTCTGGACATTTCATGAGTGGAAAGCCTTATCGCTGATTTGAGTAATTACCCATGCTTGTATTCCCTCTCAATATAAAATCTGCTTGGAATAGTTAATTGAATTTATTCTGTGATTAGTAACAGATGAGGCTCACTTTAAATGAGTATTTTGTCCAGCTCATAGAACCTCCAAAGACTGCAATGTTCATTGTACTGTGATGGGAGAAGCACCAGGAGAAAGACACCCACAGCCCAGAACAGAGCATTAGCCCAGTTGCCACTTAGTATGGAAGAGAATCATATGATCTTCCTGAACATCAAAGGAAACTGTCATCAGTGCTACAGCATTTCGAGTGGTCATTGATGTATCACCTGCATCACTACATAATCCTAAAATATATTTAGAAGCTGCTTTTGCTAAAGAGCATTGACTTGTTACTTAGAACCACAAGTTAAGTAAAAGAGGGATGGGAGCATACTCTCTCTGCCTTCATTATGCGACTGTCTCCTTCAGTTTGAGTTATCTACTTATCTCTGAAGTTCAGTGTGTTAATTACTCAAGAAGTATCCAGGTAATACATCCTATTTGTACCCTGGTGGTACCAAGACTGAAGGCAAAGAGATGTGCCTCTGAAACATGGATGATTCCATAAAAGAAGAAATCCTGGATGCATAGACTACCCCAAAGTGATTGAAATGACCCATAAGGATTGGGGTGCTCCATAGATCTGAAATGGCCATCTCCTGAGTACTACATTGTCCCCTGAAGTAAAGGCCTCTATGAACCACCTTTCAAGACAAGAACAAGGATAGGAAGGACCACACCTTGTCCTGAACCTTCCTCTGTTTAATGATAAGGACCTTGACAATGCTCCAAAGACAGACTTAGGATAACTAGAGCCTTTTATCTGATCCTCTTTCTCTCTGCTTTTCACATGACTCTCTGTAATTGGTTTACTAGAAATATGTGGTTGAGCATAATTTGTTGAATCTGCAGCATCCCAAGGTTTTACCCTAAAACCTTGTTTTTTTACCCTAGTTACAATTCCATCCTAGATCTTTCCTCCATTAGACTTTCCATTTTCTTTCATATAAATCCCCCATATTAAAATCATATAATGGCTGCCTTTCAAGAGTTGAGATAAATACCAAGTTTCCAACACCATTATATAAACTGTCATGTTCTTGAGAGCATGAAGTCCCAGGCCACAGAGTTATAGAATGTGGCCTTAGGCTACAGCTTTACATCCACAGAAGAGGAACAAAATCATTCAGGTTGAGCAGGACCATTTACATTTCTAATAACTGATGGAATGCTTACAAACATCTTCCTACTAACTGAGGCTTTATTATGGGGCATACTTTATTCTCACTCTCTTGAAGGAGAAAGTGCTACCATGTCTAAGAAGTGCTCAGACCCAAGGTCTTGTGATGCTAAGCACCCCTCAACCACTGAGGCCATCAAAGTAGAGCATGTGAGTCTGATGCTCTGTCTTTGGCTTCTCACTTGGATTTGTGTTTCACACTGCATAAAACAAAAAGACTTCTCAAAACTGAACTTGTGAAAGTCATTAGCTGCTTAAGTTTGTCCTTATACCCTAAGCATTATACCCTTCTGTAAATTTAAAGTGTCTGTAGAGCATGCTCAGTTGTAAAGAACCCCACTGCTCTGAGGACTGACACATTTCCTCTGACTCTGCAGTAATCTGAATGAAAGGGTCAGCCTTCCTCATAAATACCACACTTGACGGTGAGACACATTTTATTCCAACTAAACAACCTATTTCATACTTAACCAGGAATCAACACTAAGCCCGAAGTAGCAACACAGAACTCACTAAACTAAAGTTTATGGAGGAAAGCTTAAAATTAGCATTTATATAAAAGAAAGATATGATTTTCAGCTCTTATAGCATGAGTAAAAGCCCTAGAATGTGGAAGAAAAACATCCTGCCTGCTTACAAAATCTTTATTCGGTACTTCAAGACTCATTCCTGAGTTCCCATAAAGAAGTATATGCCTACTTTGAAGAATTCCAAGCTATAGTATGAAAAGTCTTCAAAACTATGAAGATAAGCTTACTGTAGATTGATGTTTTCATTTTTTAAATGAAAAATATACCATGCAAAAATTCAAAACACATTATCAAAATTTGTGTGTGATCTCTGCTTCCTTTATATACAAGGGTACTTAGAAAAAGGTGTTAACTAGAGTTATTGAAAATAATTTCACTTATTGGACGAGCCAAGGCTCTGGAGAGTGAACAATAATTCTAAACAAGTTACAAAAAGTTTCTCCTCTCAGCAGTTTTACATAGAATGGAAAAAGTAGTTGGGAAGGAGAGGGGCTGGAGAGATGACTCAGTGGCTGCTCTTCCAGAGGATCTGAATTCAGTTCCCAGCCCCACCAAATAAAAAGTAGTTGTGAATAGCTTGGATGTTGAAGGGCTTTGAACTGAAGGATAGCCGTGTGGCAGAGAAGGTCTCCCTGAGACCTTCTCACTGGTAAGAACATGAGCTATGCACTGGTGAGAGACAAGCTTTAGGTAGGGACCAATCATAAAACCCAAGCACATGAAGATCTAGGAATAGTTATGACAAGAACAGCAAGGAGCCTCCAATAGGAAGAGGACAGAAATGTGAACAGTCAACACCAACCACAGAGGACCACATGTGCCTAGGATATAGTCATCAGCCTGCTCACAAACTTCAGAGGGCTCCCTAATCTTATTCCTATAGTCTGAATGAATGTTCAGGAATACATCCAGCAAGTAAGGACACATGATTATGTTTCCCTGGGAAAAATTCTGAAATAATTTTCTTCCAAAATTGTTGTTTCCACTGCTGGATAGAGACAATATCCATGCCACTTCTTATGACATCAAAATATTTTAGAATGGTCCAAGCTTTTCTCTGCATCAAACAGAAGAGAATGAGTGTCACATGCATGGACATGATCAAGGTGATAAACCCATTTGCAGAGATCCTTTTCAGATCTATGTGATGACATGGAGGCATGGCGACCTACTTCTAAGTGCAGAAAAACAGAGTCAGGATGACCTGGGGAGAGATAAATCAAAGATTCTTAGTTAGGAGATCACATAGAAAACTCTAGAAACAGACAGAGACTCACTTTACTGCAACAACTGAGTGAGGAAAACCTGGGAGCTAGTGATAAAAGAGGATGTGTAGACTCTCAGGGTGGGTTAGCAGGCTGATCTTTGTCAGAGGAACATCTTTGTACAGATTGAGAAACATGCCTTATCAGAGCTAATGAAGTATTACAACTGCTCAGAGAGAGAAATTAGAACAAAGTGCCCTGTCTTTCCAATTGTCCCAGCCATAGGCAGTGGGATAGAGTATCTGTTACCAACACTGCAAAGTCACCCATGCAGAAAGCAGAGAACTTCACCACAAGTGTTACAAAGTGACAAGACGGCCAGAACCCCACTCAGTTCTTTGTGGATTCCTAGACCTAACCTGGACACTAACCTCATGATCCTCCATTACCCACTCTGCAGTAAAGCAGTGATAAAAGCCTACTATCAACAGCTTAAGAGTGTATGAAACTGTTGGGAGCAGCTGACACACATCACATATTTTATAAATGTTTGCTAAGATTGCCATCTGGGTTATATATTTAGGAAAGCAATTGGCTGCTATGTGGAGGAGAATTTTTTTGTTTTTATTGGCATATATTAATTATACATAATAACCAGTTTCATTATGCCTTTTTAATACAAGCATACGATGTATTTTGATTGTATTCATATCCTACCGCCTTCTCTCCCTTTCTCTTCCTATCTTTCCCTCTCCCTCTCTACCATCATCTGTTAACTGCACATAAATTCCCAGGAAACAGAGAGGCATGAGGCTCCCTGAGCCCCTTGCCCCACATCAGGGAAGGATGCTGAAAGGCCCATCTTTGCACACACTAGTGCAGCTCATCACAACTGTTGTGAGTTCAAGAGCACACATGCTATGTCATGCCAGACTTTTCAGCACTTTATACCACATTCACCTTTCCTTCAGCTCTTATATTCTCCCTCATTCTACATCCATGATGCCCCCCGAGCCTTGGGGGCTGGGCATTCAGCTATCACTCATTTTCTGTACTTTGACCAGATATGGATCTCTGCAGTTACCATTGACCACTGTAAAAATAAGATGTTCTGACCAAAGCTGAGAACACTATCCCATGGTTATGAACGCGGTTATGTAGAAGGTAGTTTGATGGGCAAATCATGTCATAAGAAGAAAATTTTAAGGTTAAATGGTCAAAGTGGAGAGGACCAGTGGTATTGCACTGTAGGATCACCAGATATTACAAGTTCTCCTCAAACACAGTAGCAGGCGTTATGCATGTCATTTTCTTCATGGCACTGTTCTAAATATATCAAAATATTAAAAATTTTGATGAACATAGTCTATTTATCAGATCAAAAAGGTGAACAATATTTTTTTTTCTTTTCACCAAATATCAAGTCAGTGTTTAAATATCCTGAATTGTTTCATAAATTTGATAGTTGGTTCAGTTAAATGTACAAACAAAATCTGTACCTCACAGACATTCAATGCTTCTGAAATCTCTTTTCAACCTGTAGATTTTTTCCAGTCTCAATCTCCCAGCTCAGTCTCTCTTTCAATCTCTCTCTCTCTCTCTCTCTCTCTCTCTCTCTCTCTCTCTCTCTCTCTCTCCTCTCTCTCTCCCTCCCTCCTTTCCCTGTCTCCCTCTTTCTCTCTCAATTGTCATGACTACATGGTATGAACCCCCTACATTCTTTCCAGAAGCATGTGAGACACGCTACATATGTTAATCCCCAGGAACTCTGCTATGATGTTCATTAAGTGTTGGAAAGCATAACCATGAGCATTCTGAAGTTCATGTCTTTTACTCCATTTCTCATTCTCATTCAGCTCTTATCTTTAAGTCTACATTAATACATTCTCTGGCTGGGACAAGGCCTATTCAACCACAAACAAAACAAACAAAAATCACCTGTTGCCACCCTCCTACTCTCTAAGATATTCTCTTGCTTTGGGCTCCAGACAATGGCCCAGAGTTCACTTCTCAGGTTACCCAGGGCCTGGTTTAGGCTCTATAAATACCCTAACATTTTCATATCCCATACTATTCACAGTCCTTGGTTACATTGTGTCCATCTGTCTCACCTGAAACCTTGTAATACCCTTACTTCTTATCTTTCTTTCATTTCTCAATACTTTTCTAACCACCACTTTGTGCATTCATCGCCATCCTTTAGTCCCTGTGGCTACAAGATCACCCATTTCCCACTGTCAACCATTCTAAAATGAGATGGATCTCATTTCTTTCCTCACACTCTTACTTTTCCTCTGCCCAGATTATTGCCAATATGCCTGGCAATTCCAAATCTTCAAACACTCCTACTTAGCAAATGCTACACACCAAATTAAAGGACACAACCAAACCAAATCCACCACAACCTCCTGTTCCATACCCAACTTTGATATCCAACATTCATGGCCACACCTTCACTTGGGTGGAGGTCATCTAACAAGCTCTTCCTCTTCTTAACTTAACTTGTCCTTCCCTAATGCCTCTGACTGCTTTGTTTCTTCAATTCCCCTTCTAGCCACAGTCTCAGGAATTATGCTTCAGTCTGCAATCCCTTCCATTATCACTGACAGCACCACTCTATAAAATACCAGGTTTTATTTTTTAAAGGTCAACTCTCCTCTTCCTAAGTCTCCTATCTAGGATTCTCTCTCACATCAATCCATAAATACCTCACTCAGGACTGACTTGCCCATCTCTGATCCTTGTCTGTAGAGATAAAGATATCAACAAAATACAAACTGCTTTCCTTCTTGGACATGTCCAAGTTCCTCTGTCCATGAGGTCCCTGGATATTCATTTCTGGTACATTCCTCATACCACTTCCGAACCCCCTCCTCATGAGCCTCTTTCTCCCACCCACAAATAATTCCTTAAACTTGAAAATGCTCTCTTCTCTGCCCAAGCTCTTACAAATCTATTCCCATCATTCTCTCTTTCTACTGCTCACTTACAGAGGACTCCAATCTCTTCTACCTACTCAGACTCTATCCCTCCACACTTCTCTTATCAAAAACACACTCACATTTCTTATTGTCCTCCCCTCTACGGATCCATGCTTATCCCTTTGCCTCAACATTCCCCAGATCCTCTTTATTCCTGTACCAGGACTCTTGGAGACCTCCTCCTCCATCCCTCTCATGTACAAGAGGGTCCTCTAACTACCTCTGCCTATACATTTTATACAAATGCAGTTGTTCCTTAGTTAACCTTATATATCCAATCTGAACTTTCCTGGCTCCTCTTAAAATTCTCAGACTAAATATGTACTACTACCAACAAACAGGCTGTTTCACTATCTTCCTATTCCATTACTTCCTGATGATGGGGTCTCTTTTTCTTTCCCTAGTCTTAGGACATTTCTTCCCAATTACCCATGCATGGGTCTAAAAGTTTCAAGTGTATACCCATGTAAAAATTTTCTCCTAAATTCCTTAACTTTACTTCCTTCTCTATCTAGTCTATCTATCCTAATAGAGTTCAGATCAACTACAAAATGCTCCAACAACCTGCCAGCCTCAGCTCTTTGCTTGGAATTTACATCCCTGACAGCTTCAAAGAGGCTAGCCTCTGATGGTCCGGCCTCACAGACTGTGCTTCCCTAGCCTCAGATGATCCCACCCAGCTTGGACAACATGTAAAACAGCTTATGTTTCCTGGCCTTGACCAGCTTCTCAGCTTCCTTTAACAACAGTGCCCCAATGCCAGCAGGAAGTAGTCAGATGAACCACTGCCCCTTTCCCTAAAATTTCACTTGTAAGTAACAAAAGGTGAGAATGTTGATCCTAAGTCCATCTCCCATGTAACTCCAAGATAGTGATAGGACATGAAGTAGCAGCCAGACATAGGCTAAGTTCCAGTCTCTCACACAAACATCTGTCTCCCAGAATTCTCTCCTCAGAGCCCATGCCTCTCTCCTTTGTCCTCCTCCCAGCCAATCGGAAACAGTCCCTCCAACCCTTCTCCAACTCTATCTCCCTTATTCCCTTCCTGCCTAGGGCACATTTAAACCCTCCATTTGCCTATCAGTTACTTCTGTCTCCACTCTATCTGGAGGCAGTAGTTTGTCCCTCTGGGGTAAATATCACTTGTCCCTGATCCCTTGCCCCTCCCCATCCTTGTCACGTGTCCTGTTTGTTTCTGTTCCTCAGCTTTTGTCCTTTGTTTTTCTTTGGTGAATACACCTCCTTTGGGCTGAGAATCTCGTGTCCCGTGTTCTGTGTCTGCTCCAGTTCTTTTAGAAACTAAGTCTGGAACAGAGATTAAAAAAAAAAAAAAAAAGGAGCCCACCCAAACACACTGGTAACATTCATTGTATTAGTTTCTTCAATTTCCTTTTAGTAAAAGAAGAAGAAGAAGAAGAAGAAGAAGAAGAAGAAGAAGAAGAAGAAGAAGAAGGATAAAAAAGAACAAATGCTGGCATTTTTGCCCCTTTAATCCATTTTAATTAATGTTAAATTATTTACATTTAATTTGTTAGAAGTGAAATGTTTAATTTCAAAATCCTAATACATTAGCAATGCTTGAATGAATAATATCTGGAAACTACTAAAGATCATTCAAAATGTACAAGTGATTGAATTTTATGATAAAACTATTTAAATCTCATAAATTGAAACAACACATAGCCTACTTTTAGAAAAGTAATCTCAAAACTCTGACATGTTCACAAAAAAATACTCTCTGGCAGCAGAGAGTTCCACTGCACTGGTGTGTTTAGAAGTCCACTAACTGACTACCAGAATCAAGTTTAGGAGGGAAAACTAGTTGAGGAAGGACACTCTACTTTCCAAGAATGGGAACACAATCCTAACAAATGCATATACCTGTTTGCCAGAGAAGTTTGAGTAAAATCTACACAATGATAAAACACAAACTAGGAAACAATACATAGCCTGGTCCCATGTAATCATCACCTTGCCATATTTCTCTGTAAGGATAGATTTGACTGGCCTTGTAACAGACATAGGAGATATAAGAAGAAAGCAAATGTTAAATTAGTTGATGCTCACAATGCAAACAAAGCCTTTTTATTATATAAGGGAGACCATATAACAAATAGTTAAACACATTACTGTTTGATTTTAATGGTAAATTTGATCAACTTACAAACTGATCTCAATGAGATTTAAGTTTCTGAATGAGTAGGGCAAGTGCTCTCCTCTAGTGCTTCAGCCCAGAGTCCCTCTCTCTCAGCACCACTGCTTCTATGACACAAATCATCTCCATGAGTGCTTTCTCCCTTCTCTGCATTTTCTGTATCCTTTTTTCCCTGTGGTATTCTTCCTGACCCAATTTCCTCACAAATCCCACTTCTTCTACAGACTGAGCCCAAATGTAAAGCAAAACCAGACTCCTATGTTTGCTCACAGACTCTATGAATGTTTTCAGATAAGGACGTTGTAACGTTTTATTGACTACAATGTGGACACTGTGACTTTTCTCTGGGACGTTGCTGTGTCCTTGTCTGGGTCTTCACTGAACTCTTCCTTAAGTCACTTGTTCTGGCCACTGCTGAGTCCCCAGCACCCAGTGTCATTTCTGCTGTGCTTTCTGTCTCATTCCAGGAAACAAGTTCCTGGAAGTGCTTTCACTGAAGGTCCAATGTCTGCCTGAGTTGGATAAGGTGCCTCAGAGAAGCATCATTCTGCTTATCATTCTGTTCAACTTCTTTGCTTGCTTTTTAGTAAGTATCCTAGCCCTGGGGAGAAGTTAAGATATTATGTTTAGCTCTTGTCTTTGACTCAATACAGTGCTAATCTTTAAGCACCTTCAATTGGTTATATCAATAAAAGAAGTCTTTAATTAATTGCTATCCTTATCACATCAGACAACACGGCAACACCTTTCCTTGGAATACAATTATAGTCTCTACAACAAAACAAAAATAGTCTCTTCATTTAATTTCCTTCTATCTGTTCTCTTCACACAATGGAGACTCTTTTAGAAAAGTACACAAATCTTACTACTTTTCCCTTTTCTTAAGTCACATACTGTTCTAGTTTCTCTTCTGCTGCAATGATAAATTCTCCAACAAAAATAACTTAGAGAAGGCAAATTTATTTTAGGTTATTATTCCACATTACAATCAATAACTGAAGGGCTGTCACAGCAAAGAACTAGAGAGGGTTCTTTACATTTCATCCATAATCAAGAGTAGAGACAAATAAATTCATGCTTGCTTGCTTGCTTGCTTGCTAGTACTCAGCTTGACTATTCTTATGCAGTTCAGAACCCCTTGCTACTCACAGTGGGCTGGGACTTCCCAATCAATTAATTTAATTAAGTCAATCACCTACAGGCATGCCCAGGCCAACCTAAGGTAGGGGATCCCACATTGAGATTCTCTTCATAGGTGATTCTAGCTTGGTATCAAATTGATAGTTAAAAAACTAACCATAGCATAACCATTGTTTTAAATAAAAACACTCGCATCCTCTCCTGTCACCTTTTGTGTTAACTCATTGGTCAGGATTTTCTTTTTGTTCCCACTATTTATTCTAGCTCAGAAATTGTTTTCCTTTGCTTCTTTTTAGTCTGTTGTCTATTTTTAATTTTATTAACTGTCCTTTCTAGAATAATCTCTCTTCATGAAGAGAGGACTCTCCTGTGTCATGTGAGGAGTCCCCAGAATTTATAATGACTTATGACTTGGCATCTGTAATTGGAGTTTGGATAAAGCCTAATATAGAGGTTTGAGTCTAATTGTCTAGGTTAGGAATAATACTTCTTATTATTGTGTTACCCAGAGGCATTTGCTCAAATTTTAAACATGTTTTGTCTTCATCACTGAATTATGGATAATATTGTGTGTTACAGCTAAGAACCCTCAAGAGACCTAATCTAGCATCATCAGACAAAGCTCTCATAATTGTTGCTGTTATAAATTCTGTGTTTTTTATGAGACTCCCATTTCCCTTTGAGTTATTAGACATTGGCCATCTCTCTGACCAACTACCTCTGGTAGTTTCTCTTTGAGAAGGATGATGGAACTATTAATAACATGTGTTTAATAAGAGTAGGCTTGAGAAAGGATATGGCAGGTTATCTCTCCAAGCTCCTGGTAGGACAAGGAGCAAGTGGAAGAATAGAGCAAAGGCAGGAAAGGATTGTGTGGTGGTGGCACATCTGTGTTATTAGAGCTCTCTAGGAAACTCTTGTGGGAAGAAGAAATTATTCTATTTCATGTATTACCTTTTCTATCACCTAATGGGCTAGTAGGTTGAGGTTGAGAATGCCAGAGAAAACATTTCATATATTATAAAACAAGTAAAACAATTTTAAAAAACAAAGCATACAGCATCAGTGGATAAATGACCACACGTTCTTGGCCCACTGTGATATGTCCTTCTGACCCTACCAAGTAGAAAGGGAGCCAGTCCTGCTTCTCTGCTGTGAAGCTGCTGAGCTCCCACAGATGCCTGCTGAGTGTCCTGAACTGTCTTGAGTAAAGCCTAAATGGCACATCTCATAATATTCACCACAAAGGCACACAGAATGTGTTCTATTCCCTCAGCCCTGTCCACTTCAGCCGGGTTAGGCTTAATGTTGCAAACCCCAGAGTTCAGATGCTTTGTGTTCTCTCAGATTAGTCTGATAATTCCACAGTTGGAGGATGTAAGGTCAAACTTCCGGACGCACCGACTATTGTTACAGGAAGAAAAAAAAAAGAAATCATTCATTATACTGCCTTTTTTGTACATTTCATCTTTGAAAATAAATCTTTCCTTAAGAGAATGGAAAGAGAAGAAAAATGTTTAAAACCACTCCAAATTATTTAGTTGTTTCAAAAAGGTTCCTTTGTTTTCAATTGAATTAAAAATAAAGTTATAGGGAAAAAGAACAATATATCAGCTTTTTGTTCAAAATGCATTCTTTTACCATAATGTAAAATATGGCACACATGGAGACATTCTAACTGAAATTAAGCTTTAGACACTCTGCCAAATGTGTGTTGATCAGTCATGCAAACATTTTTAAAGCAGCATCTATAACTTAGTCTGAAACATTTGTTGAAAGGGACTCTTTCACTCCTTTTTAGGCTCATGGTTTTTATAAGTCAGCTTCCTCTTGGGAATATTATTGGATTCCACACACATGTGGTTTTCATGTGACAGGCCTTGGCCAGTTATGCTGAAGGTCCAAAATTGATGCTTACTTACCAAGTTTCCCTAGCAGAGAAATGGGCCAATGTTAAAAGGAGATTTAATTTCAGCTAATCAGACATTATTTTCTTGTTTCCAACGGTTCTTTTGTAACCAGACATTTAAATACAATAATGCCTTAGAGGAGAATGTAGGGCTGACTGAACCTCCAACCAGCAACTAAAAAAGATGCCCAGGAATCCTGTTATTAACTGTGTATTCAAGGACATAATACCTCTGAAACACAGCTTCCAAATGATGCTACTAATATTTGAGTGAGAATAGTCATAACTACAACATTCAGTCAAGACTATCCAGTTTGACAATACCTGTAGTCATGTGCCTTAAAAACACCATCAATGGTGTAAGTTCATAATCAAATTATAGGTATCTTAGCAGGTACAATAAGAATATGTAGGTACATATCAGCGTATCTGTCACTTCTTTGTCATAAATAAAGAACTGTTTCATGGCATCACACTAAGTATTGAACATAAAGAATGGGTAAGTATCAGAATGTAATTAGAAAAAGCTGACTGACTATGTAAACTTAGGAGTCTGTGTTCACAACCAACCACCTGTTATGTCAGCAACCCTGAAGAGTCTGAATTCGCCATCGTCCATCATTTAGAAGCATGTTATTAAAGCTGATGATTTATTTTGCATACATGAAGGATTTATGGTTCTCACTAAATGAAAACTTATACCAGTGACTCAAGTTGATTGAAGTTCCCAGTCATATCTAACACATGAAATGAGAATATGTTTCAACCCCACACTGTCTTGTCAGTATGTAAATATCTAAAATATTATAAGATAAATCCTCACCAGTGATGCTGTGTTCTCTAATACAAACATCCCCACCAAAGACTCTAAGCAAAAAGAGTCTTTATGTCTAAGTCAGAAAAATGATGAACATTGAATTCCAGTTCCAGGCTTCATCTGAACTTTCCTCCATGTTTCAGCAGTATGAATTGGGCACAGGTTTCTACTCCCCTGTGCCTCAGTTAACTTGTTTGTGAAAGGGAGCACACAGCTAGCCTGGTAGAATATGAGACATAAATGTGATGAATACTGCTATTTGACACATCAGTATGTTTTGTTTTCTTTTATCCCCTTTGAACAGAGCAAGGATGTCAACATTTGCAATCTGAGGTGTGTGATGTGACCCCTGTGGAGGACACAGAGGGCCAATGCCAACTGCCTCTATTAGGAACTGCTCTAATCAACATTCCAGACACTTGCAAAAGGAGTAACTGTAGTATCCTGCCTTGTTTAATTGTGATGTCCCAGGAACTATAACTAAAGAAGATGCAGCAGATAATATTTAAATTGGCTTAATAATGATAATCTCTTATTACTTAAAATACTTGAAATGGGCATTCAGACATTCCTTACATGCATAAAGGCTTCCTTTAGACAGCAACAGTGTTCATTTCACAAAGCATCTGCTTCCTAAGCATCGCTGCTTCTCCATCACCTACTAGCCATGTGATGCTGAAGACACCACGGAGAGGCCAAACGTTCACTTCACACCAATTTAAATCCTGAAGATAATCCTGCCTCGGCAGGTAGAAGCCAACATGAATAAAACTTCAATACGTTTTATGATCTCTGGTTCTGAAGCAGACCAAGCCCTTCAGAGGCCTTGATACTGATATAGGTGCTGTCCAATTGAGAAAAGTCTGCAGAGCAGTGGTGACATGGCTTTGTGCTTCATCTGTTAGGGACTAAGGAGGTACACAGTTCTTTCTGTGATGTTTTATTTCAAGGTCTAAGTCAATGAGAAACAGCCTGGGAAGACCTAGCAGCTGCACACCATGACACAAGAGCATTTAATGTAGAATGCATTCATTTGGAAAGTCTTGGTCCCTCTTCCCTGGGGAATCTATCTGAAACAAAGCCGATGTTCCTGGGGTGACCCCCACTGTAACATTGACTTTCCTGTGAGCTTACTCTCACAGATGATTTTTTAGTTTAAACTATTATTTTCATCATCAGGATAAATTTCTTGTGAAAGTACAGGGTGCTCATTCATCCTCATATTCTCTGTCTCTGTTTATGCCTCTCTTTCCATGTCTCTGTCTCTCTCCCTCCTTCCCCGCCATCTCTCATTTTCTTTTTCTCTGCTTTTTGAGTCAGAGTTGCACTGTTCCTCATGCAACTTAGAATTTCCTAGCACCTCAGCCTGCCTCTAACTTGAGGCAATCTTTCTGACTCAGCCTCTGCAGTGCTGGTTACAGCAGGTTTATGCTAGTCTGTGTACCATCACTACAGGGCCAATCTGTCTTATTTTCTGTTGTACCCTAAGCTATGGCTTTTCAGAATCAACACCCAATATTTATGAAATGACTTTCAGGGTGATTAAATGTATCAAGCTTCACATTTTGGAATACCTTTCAATTTCTGGAGTATTATAGGTAGACAAGTGCACACACAATCAGACATACACTATTTGAATATTTTCTGTCTTTCTGTAAGTACATACCTGCATTGTATTATGTTTTGGTACATATAAGGAATTCATAAATGATATTGAATCATTTAATTTGTTAATAAAATTGTCTTTCTCATTTATTAGATCTCTATTTTCAATTAAAAGCACCCATGTCTAATGGGAGTCTAATGGAAACTGGAGTCCTCTAGAAATTAAGATCAATTTTTTCAGATTTTTATTACTTAGTACATAAACCCTGGCATTTCAAATGTGTGAGATTTTTCTCCTGCCAATGTATTTTAAAGGTAAGTTATTAATTTTTGTATTAAATATTGATACAAGAGTAAGTTTATACTTAGTATTCTTATCTTAAGGCAGATGCTATTCTTGGCTTCAAATAAACATATCTACTTGAAGATACATGTGTTAAGGTTTTCTTCCTGGCACTCCTCTATAAAAATGCTAATGTTCTAAGATATACCCTAGCTGTTCAAAAGCCACTGCATGGTTTTGTTTGAATTCCAAATGGATTATGTCTTATGATAAAAGAATCCAGGAATTTTAAATTGGAATTGGAGTTCATAATTATATTAAAATATTATGCACAGAACATCCTTTTGTGGATTTGGCAGACTCTATTTGTAAATCTGTATTTTGTTCGAATATAAAGAATGGCCAAATTAGTTGACCACAGAGTGTATAGTGAAACTTCTGTCTAGATTGTTTTTCACCATGAAATTCTGATTCTATATATGGATACAAAACCCAGAACAATCATTTGTATTTGAATGTTAACATCTTACATTGAAGCTATTTCAAGCTAAGACCCTTGGGTTAAACTATCTGCCCTAAAGATCAGAATTTGCCATGTTCAGTAGCATTAGAAACTAACAGTCTTTCCACAGAAGTGACTGAGAGTCAAAATAAAGTGACCTGGATCAGCAATGAAATAATATGTCAACATAAATTTATAAGAGACAAATGAAAATGAAACTTCTGGTAACTTTCGTGTTGCTTTCTTTGCTATTCCTCTGGGGCTATAAACAACAGCACATCTTTAGTGGAATCTGTAACTCTACTATAATTTTAAATGGCTACCTTATGTCTGTCAGGTTAAAAGTAGCCAGGTATCTTCTATTATTCATGGAAGAAATATCTCTCTAGAATCTTCATGTTAAGTCTGTTTGATTCAAAGGAATTTAATTTTAAAAAACCCAAACAGCAAGCTTTGGGGAAAATGCCCAAGTCCCTTGAGAAAACAATCTCGGGTTATGTGTAAGTAGCCATGAAGTTCTTCTCAGTAATGGAGTCAAACATGCCTCCCAGTGACCTTTCATAGTCTTCTTTGATACTATATAACATGTGGCTTATATTGCAAAAGAAATGACATACCAGTGACTGTGATCTGGAATCTATCTTATAGGCAACATTTTTCTTTCTAGTGAACAAGCATCTTCAAAGGTCTTAGGAAGAAACCCCACATACTATGTGGAAGTCACTTCCTGGCAGTTTTTACAATCCCCACTCTTGATACTTTGATTCATTCAAAGGAAGCCATCTGCAAGGCTTCTTACTTAGATACAGTGGGATCTTCCTCAAGGAGGTAAGAGAGATTCAAATCCTGTTCTGACCAGTAGCCAAAGCACTATATTTTCTCTTTAGGGAATTGCCACCACTGGTGCCATTGTAACTGCCTGGGCTCCTGAATGTTGGTATATTATTGAAAAACCTCTTTTAGGTACCAGGATATTTCTTTTACCACCCCATGACTTCTGATCCTTGTGATATTATTGGAATGAATTTAGATAAGACCCATAGGATGCAGTGTTCAAGGTGGGTGATGTTCACTACAATATAAAAGGAGCACTCTTGAAGAGTGTGGTTGGACAGTGACCAACAGACGATTGTGCTGACCCATGTGTTTAAGTAGGCTTTAACTACTTAAGGATTCTGGGACAGGTAGCTTCCTGTGGTGTTTACCTTTCCAGGTTATTGACAGCTCTATTTGAATTAGTTCTTGGAGAAAGAGTAGACGTCTAATTTCTTTACTAGAAAGCCCTCTCTTAGACAGTAATCTCATGATATTTTTGGATAGATTAGAATGCCACGTCTCTATACAGGACAAGAAATATAATTCAGATTCATTCTTTTGATCAGTAATCAGTAATTTAAATTTTGCTGTTTCCATTCCTAGTTTGTATTATCAATTACCCCAAGATCTGACAGACATGTGGATCTACTGCACACTAAATTTTTATTTCTTGATGTCTATTTGCTATGGTACCTTCCCTCTCTCTTTCCATGCTGTCTGAATCTCCACCCCAATAACAACTGTCCTCTCTGAGCATTGACATTGCATGTAGAAGTACTTGGCCCCATAGACTTAGTTTATAAACAGTTTCCTTGTGAGCTTTGGTAGAATGACTACTGGCATTTATTCACTGTTGAGTCTAATTATGTGGTTGTTTACTAGCTTTTATTGAATGTTCTTAGTTAACCTTCTTTTAGCTTTATTAGGTAGTAAATTTGCTAATTTGGCACAACCTTTGCTTACTTGGCCTGATACCCTGGATTAAGAACTGTTCCTCCTCAGCAAATGGATTTACTTATTTGCTAATAAATGCTCCTTTACTCTTCTAATTGAAGATTTCCATCTTTATTTAAAAGCCAATTTAGGAAAAATGGCTTCCTTGTCTCTTTAAATTTGGATTCTTAGTAGGAAATGGCACTTCTTTCATCTAATAAGTATTGCTGAGCTTTCAGCTTGTGTTTCACCTTACTCTACATCACCCTGAGGGAACAGGTAGCCACAGCAGTCAGCCTCCCAGGAAGACCTTGGGTTCACGACCCCAATTATTCTATTTGTGTTGAGCCAGATCTCTGAATTGTCCCATTTTCTCTGCAGAGTAAGTCTGATCAAACTGGCAGGAGGATCTGTTCATTCTTCATACTCCACAGGGTTCAATTTCACATCTTACCATTAGTATGCTGTACCTTCCAAGGAAGGTCAAATTAATTTTCTCTCATGAACAGAGGCCCATACCCCATTTACACACTTACTAATCACTAATCATACTAAATACTAGTAAATACTAAATCATACTAAATGAGTCGTGCATCCTGGGCTTTGTGCCTACCTAGTTCACTTCATGAAACTTCTCATGTGAAATAGTACATTTTTATAATACATTTATAATATAATATATTAATTACATATAATATATAATAAATAGTACATTTATCATTCAATACACCTGCCTCTGATAGGAGTTGAACCTCTCTAGGTCAAAATTTCAGATCCATAAGTCATGAATCCCCATGATAAAGTTTACGCAATGTCAGAGGAAGCAAAGAATCATAATCATCAGGCCTCAGAAGGGACTCCAGCGGCTCACAGTCCACCTTACATAAAAGTTCACTCAAATTCAATTATTTGCCCAAGAGCACTATAAGAGAAGTTAACAAAAAACTTGGAGCTTCATCTTCAGGAATAGATATTGATACATGTTAAGCTCTCTGAATGTTAATATCTTCATTAATATTACATAGGGGAGCCTGCAGTGACAGGACCCTAACATTTTAGCTCGCATAACTGAGAAAATATATGGATGCGCATATGAGAAACAAGATTAAGGCAAGACTCACTGGTAGAAAATGTTATGATGCATATATATATATATATATATATATTACTCAATGATATATATGTTTAATGATATATATGTACGTGTGTATAACTATTGCATCATATATGTATATCATATATATATACATACTTACATATATCATCAATGAATATATATACATACATATGTATATATAAATTTGTGTGTGTGTATATATATGTGTGTGTATATATATATATATATATATATATATATATATATATATATATATCTACATACACAAATATATGTAATTGAAAGGGGAATTTTGAATGACTGAACCAAAGTGTTAATTACAGTTGTTCTGAAATTATTTATATTCCAGATAGAAATCACTAGGTATATTGACTTCAGAGTAACTGGATACTGTATTTCCACAGACTAAACAAGAGTAAAAACAGATTCAGGGTAAGAATGGAAAAAGGGATTATCTTTCTTCCATGTTACAAGAAAAAATAAACTCTGCATACAGATTATCCGTAAAAGTTTTTCTAATATAAAATTACAGTTAATGTGAAAGTCTTGAGAGGTCACTCACAATGTGGAAGTGAATAGCTAGACACTTTTAGCTGAGCATGGAAACCAAGAATCTGCTAAGAATAACACTGGTTCAGGATTCTCATTTGGAGATGTCAGAAATCTAAATTGTATAAATCTGGACAAGCACTTGGTGATTCACAGTAGGTTCTAAGTCAAAGGATGAACTCTCATCTCTATAGCTCAGACGAGACTCCAACGTGACTATGTGAGAAGCTAGACTCTGACAGGCTTTGACCTCTGTGCACTAGTAGTTCACACCTGCAGGTAACATTGACTATGATGCCAGAAGCTGCTCTGGTCACAGTCCCAGAAGGCACTGGGAAACTAAGTCAGCCAGTGGCTGTGTTTTGCTCATGATTCAACTAGGATCACAAAGCACTGTCTTCCTTTTTCAGCAGCCATTGAAGGCATGTTCGTGGCAGCTGCTGTCATAAAGAACACAATAAACATGCAATGCCGCTATAAATAGAAAATGACTGACTGATCAGCAGAGCACAAATGTATTTCAGCACTAACTGTACTCTAGTGAGCCATGAACAGATATCACAGCTTGATCACTGGCAGGTTAAAGGTCACCCAGGGCCACTAAGTGTGATAATTTTGGACTGATGAGATGGCTCAGTGGGCATAGGCACTTACTCCCAAACCTGATAATCTGAATTTGATTCCTTAGACTCACATGTTGTAAGGATAGAACTGACTTCCACAAGTTGCCCTATGACCTCCACACATGGACAATGGTTCAGTCACTACCCTTTCCTCCCAAAACCAGACAAATAAATAAATAAATAAATAAATAAATGTAGTTAGTGAGAAATTCAGAAGAGGACTAATGTGAGTTATATGTGAGTTATTCCACTCTACAATGACTGACAACCCAGGCTATAAATCTGAATATCTTGGTGGATTTTTATGACAGTGAACCTGAATCCCTGAAACTGAAAACCAAGAATCTTCATTTATAAATGGCTCTGAGAGTCTTGCTGCAGTCACACAGCTGCCAGCACTAGAACACTGCTCATTCCACCTTGAACATGAATATAAAATAGTTATGGTTGGTGGAAGTAATGGTCATTTTCTTTCCCTACACCTACATTTTTTGTATCTAAGCCAGCCTCATCTTACATAGAGTTTAAGAGTAAGCTCCTACCAAGTTACAGAAATAAAACCTATTAAATATCAAAGATTTGGAATTTTGTTTTAGATAAAATGAAATCTTGAACTGGGTGTGTTGGTGCCCACCTTTAATTCTAGTATTTGGACACAGAGGAAAGAGAAAGGTGTGCTATAGGACAACCTAGGATATATAGTGAGAGCCCATCTAAAAAAAATTAAATTAAACTAAAACTAATAATAAAATCTAATATGAGTTCTCTGTGTGTTCAAGGCCAACCTGGTAAAGTAAGGTCCAGGACAGTCAGAGTTACAACAGAGAAACCCTGTTTCTCAAAACCAAAGGAAAAGAAAAAATTTAAAAAAACCAAAAACCCCCAAACATAAAACTAATAGTATAAGATGCCACAAGCAAAACAATAAACCATCAATATAGATTGAATATCACCAAAATAAATTATAATACTAAATGAGAAAAAAAAACCCATAGCAAACAAAATAAGTGTATTAAGTGTCCCCACGATGCCTTACTGTGGGTGTATAGTCTGTTAGAAAGTTTGTGAATTTGTTGTTTCGACTATTGCCCTTTGCCATTTCATGTCACCTCTGCTGGGGTAGAAGGCCAAGAAGTAGAGTGTGCAATAGCTCAGTGTTTGAACTTGGGAGAAATATCTGTCTTTCCAATACACAGTACTCTGTATCTGTTCTGCTGAGCACATACCAGTAACACTAAGAAAGACCTGGAGAATCATTGCACTCAAGGAGCAGAAGGGGGCTTTCTCAGATATCTAGTGTGTAAGTTTTAGGGTGCTGGGACACCCTCTACATTCTACACATGTACATACAAAGCTAAGCTGATATGACTGAGCATGTCAGTGCTGAAGATTCTAGGAAACTTTGGTAAGGACCCAAGAAAAAGCAGACACACAGTGTGCTTGTGAAAATACTGAATAGAGACTTTAAATAAACACACAAATATATGCAAAAAATATTGCAAAAGTTGCTTTGAAGAGCAAACGGAGAGTTAAGTTTGTAACTCTTTCATCTGATAAAAACAAGAAGGGCTCAGAAGATAACAAGTATACAAATTTTTATTGACTCCAACCCCTTCTATCACTCACTAGCTATAATAGCCTGAAATGAGAATACATTCCTCAGCCTCCTTCTCTTTGAATACTACCCACATGTGTGAAGTTATTCCACAGAGAGTGTTCTTGGAACTGTGTACTCAATCTATGATGGTAGCCATTCTCCTGTGTTAGATATGCAAGTTAATATAACAAACAGCACAGGCTAGGTCTCTTAGCATGGTCCTGGATGCTCAGAATTTCACAATTTAGCCACAGGCAGATCTGGAGTCAGGTGAAGGCTTGCTCTACAGTCCATAAGAGGAGAATTCTAGCTGGGTTATCCAATTAATGAGACAAAATGAGCCTCTGAGACTCTTGTATAACCCCACCTGAAGCAACTGCTGAAGGCCTTGTTTGCTCATAAATTACCAAAAGTCAAGAATTTTACATGAGAATTCTGTAAGGACACACATATTCAGACTGCATACCCTTCTGGCAGTGCTACCTACCTCCACTCTGGCCTAAATGAGGCTTAAACCTGCTATCAGGTCTCATTGCATAATGTCTTTTGGCCGCAGCCATTGTGGTCTTGAAACCTGAGAAGCTATGATTACCCACATGAGACCCTCACAAAATTGGGCCCACTAATGTTCACTCTTTGATTATACACAGATGGTTAATGATCATTGAGGGTGACAATATTTCTTCCATGATGTAGCAGTCTCGCCCACATTCCTGTGAGTAACTCAGCTAGAGTGGGGTGGAATCCTTTCTTTGAAATATCATTGGATACTACCCAGAAAGAACGGATGTGTGTCCATCTCCCCAGGAATAGTTAACACAATAGGGCTTTAAAGATTGAAGTCACTGCTCTGGAGGTAGTGTGATGGAAATTCCCCAAACTAAACATTGGAAATTTCCATGCTAAATCAGTTCCATTAAACTGTTCTGCCCCACACTAGGTTCCTCCAGGAACACAAGGTACTGAGAAGGAAGGGTAAAGTGAGTTTAATTCTGCTCAGCCACAGTCATTTATTGCCATGTACACTTTTCTTTACTTGTACTTTCTGCTTCCTCTCTTCTGTTCTTGCTCAAAACAAAATGTTGCTTAACCCGAGGCACAAAGGCAACAGTATCATGGAAGGATAAGGTGTGGCCTACTGGTCTAATAAACTTCCCTCTCTCCAATTGAAAATGGCTCAGTGACTCCGTTTCCCATAAATTCACACAACAGTAGAGACAGTTTCTCTGATGGCACTAGTGTGAAAACAGGGCAAAGCACATGGCGTTGCTGTGCAGTCCCCCAATTGCCAGCAGCCCCAGGAAGACCTGCCAGACTTTGCCAAGGACTCTGGATGGAGGACCCGTGTTTCCACCAGAGGAGTTGTTTCCTTATTTTCTGAATGCCCAGGGAAAGGCTCTAGGGAAAGGAACCCAAGGGATGGCAGTTAAATCACAGAGCTACTCAGGCCTCATGGGTTATTTCAGGGGATTGCCAGTTTCTTATCAATCATCATAGTACAGCTGATCATGTGGCCCTGAACAAGGCTCCAAGGGAAACCTCGGATGGCTACAGTTGTGTCTACCATTAGAAATTTTATATTTCTTGGGGAAATAGCACTTCTGTGAGTGTTCCCTAGTCTGTCACTCTTCCCAGATATTACACAGCTACAGTAAGTGTCTGTGCCGCTATGACTTTACCAGACTTTCTCTGCAGTAACTTCCCCAGTGTCTGAGGATAAATAAAGGATTGTCCAGAATCCGAGCTGGAAAACTTCTGATTTGAAAACAGCATCTTTTAAGTGGGGTGCACAGCTTCTTGGTGATTTTCATAAAAAGAAATTTTGATAGTGATAAGAGATTCTGCTTACTATGCAGAAGTAAAAAATGTCTCTGATGGTGAAGATGCTGGATAGATGGTGCTTGGAACCTGTGCACGTTTGAGGAGGTGAAGAAACCTACAATGTGAGCAGTCTTGTGGGTCAGTGCTAGCCCAGTGTCTGAAAAGGTGATCGTGTCCTTCCAGCAACACTGTCAAGTATCAGCAGTCGACAGTATTACAACAGAAGAAATATTCAAGTGTCCAGAGTTAGAGATCTGATGGTACCCGTTTGTATACAAGTCAAAGACTTCTTCAGAGTCTTATAGAAATTCACTTTCAATATATTTTAGTGTTCTAATTCTAAACACACTCTAGATTTCTTTCTTTCTTTTTTTGCAGAATAAAATCATTTATAAGAGTGAATGTGTCATACCAAAAGCTTAAAACTTAGGAGTATAAAAGGCCAAGAAATCTCCTGTTCACACAGAGAAATTCAGGCTCTGGACTCATGTGTCCTTTGTGTCCTTTTCCTGCCTAAGCATAGAGATCAGAAGGCAGCTGTGGTCCGCCTGAGAGAAGTGTGATATGGGGGTTATTCTTCTAAATGTCATCATGTATTTCTATCAGTTTATATGCATGAGTGAATAAACAAACATATACACATTCATATTTGCATACAAATAGATGCATACACATATATATTCTCAATTATACATATAGGCACATATCCACATCCATATAGCCATACAAAGTGCTATAGACACATTGAAATATATATGTAGACATATAGATATGTATATGCCCATTTGTATATACAAATATATAATTACAAATAAATACATACACATAGACATATCACAGAAGATTTCTATAACATGCATAGTGAGATATGAAAGAGTTAAGTAAGTCTTAGTATTTTCTGTGGATTCAGAAATGGTCTCCTTGTATATGAGATCCCCACAGCCTCATTTCACACCTAATCTTAGCTTTGGTACTTTTATAAAGTAAAAGGTTTAATAAACTAATAAATATAAGTAAAATAACACAGGACGCAGCTATGTGGAGCTTAATAACAGGACATCAGTTGCTCTGAGTTAAAAGCTGTATTACACATCCTGATCTGGGCAAGGAACTGAAGAGAAAGGCAACACGCAAATGTGATACTTACTCTCAGAAGCGTCTAACACACAGCACCTTAGAATAAGAAATTGAATAAAAGTGTAAAACTGAGTTTATCTGAGTCTACACCATTTCAGGACTCACATGCAGAAAGTGTTTAATTCATTATGTACTTAAAAAAATAAGTATCCTGTCTATATGCACAGTGTGGAAGAACTGAGGGAAATATATATACACTCACACACACACACACACACACACACACACACACACACACACACATTCACACACTCCCAGCATTGGGAAGGCAGAGACAGATTTCTTTCTGAGTTCAAGGTCAACTTCTTATACATATTCACTATGAATTCATTCTGGGCCAGCTACACTTGCATAGTAAGACCTTGTCTCAAATGATTATGCTGATGATGATGATAATAATGGTGGTGGTGATGATGATGATGATGATGATGATGATGATGATGATGATGATAAATTCTCCCTCCACTATAGAATGATATACAACTGGGATAGGAGAGATGAATCAGGTTGGATGCCCAGCACCCATTTGGACATTCACAGCCATTTGTAAATCCAATTTTAAAGGATCTGATGCCCTTTTCTGGCCTCTGAGGACATGGTGCACAGATATACACAGGCAAAACACCTCATTTGCGTAATGTCTGACAGTCCGAGCATTTACACACTGCTTGATAGCCTCTATTTGCATACTACCTGCTAACCCCTTCTTTTGCATTGTGCCTGGCAGCCTGCCGAGCTATAGCAAGATTACCAGGGAAGAATGAAAACAAAAAGCCACAAATTGAAAACCACCTATGTCTATGCAGAAAATTCCAGTTTATGTACAGGAATATACTCCTGTTTTGACATGAGAACAACGTGCTAATTGTTCCTGTAGAGATGTTACTTAGGAGCCATTAGCAGCTATTAATAAATAACCTTCTGTACCATTTTGTACATTGAAATTTCATTCCAGGAAGCAACCCTGATCTCCTCTAAACAACATCCCAACTGGTGCAGAATGGAGACCAATCAATATTTAGAATGTAGATCTCAGTATAAATGTAAGGAGGATTTCAGTTCTGGTTTCATTAGAATTCTGTGTAAATATGCTCCACATACTAAACTCACAAAAGGTAAAGTAAACAAATACTGTACATTTTCAATAAGAAAATGTACATACATCCCAAGTCACTCATCAGCCCATAAAATCAGCGTTCTTATCTAACAGGATGCTGAAATCTAAAGTGAAATGATGCCAGCACCCACACTAACATGTGACAGACATGCATGGGACAGAACTTGGCTTCCTTACAGGCCCTATAAGGTATATTTTGTATAAGTCAGGGTCTCCCATGTACAAAGACGCATCTGGAGTTTGTTTGGTTGACTTCTGTTAGGAGAGCAGTTACCCCAAGCAGTAGGAGAAGCCCATTGATTTAAATTTACCACAAGTTTCCTGAGAGTACAGCGCTAACTAAATCATAGAATGAAGCCATTCAAAAGGGAGAAGGGTATTGTTACCTTTGGTACCCTCTCCTCTGAGCTGTGATGTATAGGGTTATCTGGATTGTTCTAATGTATTCAAACTAGAAATCCTGAATGCATTAATTTCATGTCATTGCTAAAAATCTCATTTTTCTTAAAATAATCATAATCATTCCTTGATATTTAAAAGGAAATGTAAATATATTTTACAGCCATTCTATTCTAGTGAACTAAACAGGCTGAAGGCCATTAAATTGGGGAACCAGTGAAATGATTATATATATATACACATATATGCATCTCTTGCCTGAGTGATTATTCCCATTCTTATATTGAAATTCTACCCCATGTGGTAATCAATTTGGAGTTCAGATCTCCGGGAAATGATCGAGTCCTCATAAAAAGAAAAAAAATCTCGGAGAGCTAGTAAGGCCATTCAGTCATATGGGGACACACTGGGAAGGTGTCATGTGTTTTTAATCTAATTGACTGTGTCACGGGCAGAAAATATAGGGAAAAAGAAAAATGAATGGATAGGTCAAAAGATCTGTACTTATCAGCTAAAACACATGGCTGAAGTGACCCTGGAAAATACAAGTAAGGCAGAGAATCAGACATATCATGACTACAGGACCTAGAATGGTACAGACTGAACCCACCCTCAAGAGTGGGACTCCAGCAGGTTGTGCCACTACCCAGATGCAGGAGAGCTTGGGTCCTTAGCCAACCTCACTAACCTCGTTTATTCCTGTAAAGCATGTCAGTACAGTTGAGAAACTTGTAGAGGAACTTGTGGAAAAGTTTTTGTTATTTTGGTTTCTTTAAAAATGCAAAATGGTGATTGGCTTAGGTTTGTGTTCCCATTCCAGGTATGGTAGATGTTTATGATTTGGATTTGAAATGTTTGATGCAAGTGGCTATAATTTGGTTAGGTGGAGTTTCTACCTTTCTCTCTTTCTGCATTCAGGCTGCTTGTAAAAGCAGTAAGACTTCTATCTTTCCTTTCTCCTTCCCTAAATCGAGGGTAAAAGATTGTAGCATGCTGCTACAGAAATTCTATAAACTTCTCAAGTCTTCAGGAACAGATCTGTTTCATGCATGTACTTTACCAGAAAAAAAATATGATCTGCTCAAAATGCTAAATGAAAGCAAAAATTATCTACTGTTAGTAAATTTAGTTAGACAAATAACAACAAAGAGATTTTAGTCCAATTCATTGGGTGATTTAGAGAACCACTGAGAGGACTAAAGAAAGAACCTGGGGGAAAAAATGGGTGAAAACAATGAAAGCCATATCTCCTAAACCACAGGCCAAATATTACTGCCATTCTTGGGCAGGCATGTGGCTCTGTGGGTATGATGCCTTGTGAACACAGTGGGCAGGCTCTGGTTGAAGAGTGTCCCTGTAGATCCCTGACCAACAACTTCTAGAAGCTGTGTGATAGATGCAGGAGGTAGAGCCTGGTCAGATGCATCAGTCCAGCTTCAGGAAAGGTGGGGAGATGATAAAGAATTTTCAAATCACAGAGGAGGTCAGTGTGTGGGTAGACAAAAGCTAGCCTCATTCAAACGCATACAATCCATCTTTAATGGATCATACTTAGGTAACAAATGGCATCATTCAGATATGGTAGATATAGTGAACCAACCTCACATGAGCAGTGAATGTGTACTTTATCTCCAACACCTGTACAGATAATTACTGATACTTATAAGACATTTGGCATGACCTTATTATCAGAGAGCATCCCTTCTTGGTGCGATTGTGTCCTTTAGTCAGACTGTACATTGCTGGTACAGGGGTTTTTCCTATGTTTATACATGTTACAAAAAAAGGAGCTGAATAAAAAGAAAAATAAATATTTTATGTTGTTACTCTTGTTTGGGGGAAGGTTCCAAGAAAATAAAACACATTGGAAACATGTGAAGTAGTCAAAGTCCACTTTTTAAAATTTATGATGAAATCATTCAGTAAATAAAAAAAATGCCTAATACCCCAATAAATAGCTCAGGAAAAGAAAACATCATTCATCATATGGCATCTACAGTATTAAAAAATTAGGAAATGACAATGATCAAAACAATATAATTTAATATGAAATAATATTCTTATTTTTAAAAGCATGCTAAGCTTTACACAAACCGTAATATAAGTAGTATATACACACAACTGAGTAAGGAGTACATGGAACAAGGACTTTGTATACTTTTAGAAAGGCAGATCCTAATATTCATATTATCATATGTATTATATTCTAGTTTTATTTTGTTGATATGATAAAACAATGACCAAAAGCAACTTTGAAGAGGAAAGGGTTTACTTGGGCTTAGCGTTCCAGGTCACAGCCCACCAGGTCACAGTTCACCACAGAGGAAAATCATAAAATATACTTCCAGGTCACAGTAAACCATTGAGAGCAGTCAGGGAAGGAGATCAAGCAGAAGCTTGGAGCAGAAAGAACATAAGGGAAATGCTTGTCAGTTAACTCTACCTCATGTTTATGAAACCCATTATACCTGTGAAGCCCAACAATACCTATCTAAGGAATGATACCTCCCGAAGTGGGCTGAGCCTTTCTATATCAATGAACAAATCAAGAAAATAACCCACAGACATGACCACAGACCATTCTGATCTGACCAATCCCTCCATTGAAACTCCCTTGCCAGATGACTCTAGACTATGTCAGGTTGAAAGAACATCACAAGTCTTAAAATGCTGCTTTCCATGGACTCAAGAATAGCTCTTCTGATTATTTATACTAGGCAATAGGGCTGGGGATCAAACACTGAATTACTCTCTGGAGCATCATGTACAGTAGTATAACATCAAAGGTAAAGCGGATTTTCCAACTTTAAAACAATGATCAGAAGTACAGTTTATAATGCTCCTACAGAATTCATTGTTTATGAAATAGTCCTGTTGTGATGGATCATATTACATGCATCTGGACAGAAATTGTAAACAGTCATACACCTTATGATATTTCTGTCATCTCTGTTTCTGTTCTTGTGAAACTAGCATGTCTTCAAAGCTCAGGGTCCTGACTTAGCGACACTTTTATCACCAGTGAGTAGCCCATTGTCACTTTCATTTGAGCTCAGTAGAAAGTAGAAGAATAAAATAAATAAATGTCTAAGGCAGTGAATGCGTATGTGTATGTCTTCTTTAGAAATTATTTTACATGAATGGCCTCTGTGCCTATTGCTTTATACATTTCATGGCACAGAATGCTTCAATAAAAGACAATTAATCAATATTATGCAGAACTGCACTCTAAAGCCCTGTTTGAAATTCCCTGCTTCATCTGAAGAGCAAGCAGCTTTATTTCTCTTTTATTTCATTCAGAAGGTATAAAGCTGTATACAATGAGTCCCTGATAAGCCACAGTCTTGACTGGATTTTCTAAGGATTCTGTAATGTATGTGAGCAGATTACTTCCAAAGTCCTTGAATAATATAAGTCACATACTCACACACAAACACACACACACACTGCAATGAACCACAACAATCTAATCTATGGGAGACTGTGTGTCTTTCCGTCCTACAAAGACTACCTGCAGAGAATGCCAGAAAATGAACATTACACCCAGGGTGTAACTGAACATTGAAAATATATCCACTTTCAGATTAAAAAAATATTTTCTTTTATTTCTTCTCCCTTCCCTCCCTCCTTTCTCTCACCTTTCTCCTCCCATGTTCATGTGTGTGTGTGTGTGTGTGTGTGTGTGTGTGTGTGTGTGTGTGTGTGTATGTGTCTGTTTGTCTATCTGTGTGTCTGTCTGCCTGTGTGTGTAACTGAAGTTACTGAATGTTGTTGTGAACCAATCAATATTGGTGCTATGAAGCTAACTACAATCCATTCTTTGCAAAAGCCTTAAACACTCTTAACCACTGAGAAATTCCTTGAGGCTCTGCTTTCAGGTTTAAAGAAATGTGGAGCACTGTCCTTTAACATACATCAGTGACTGATTTTCCATGTGCGTGATTTTCCAATAAGGTAGAGTACAGCTACACACTCAAGTTAGGTCTCTCTTTACAGGTGTGTGTTCCTAAAATTACAAAATGCCTTGGACACACATGCTTAGATCAAGAATGTTCCTTAAAGTTTTTATTGTTCTTCATATTTCAAAGATAATTAAAATATTCTGACCTCATAGACTATATGGGACCTACTGACATATTATATTAGTCATTCCTGAAATGTATTATAAATAGTGTAGTGTGTTTGTTCTAAGGTTGTTAATAGATAAGTGTAGAAAGATTTCAGATAGCAAACCATGTTCACACACCTATTCTTTCCATCACAAGTTTCTCACGCCAGATGTATATACTCTTGAAAGTTTTCATATTGTAGGATATTGCCTGAGTTAAGACAGTGCATCAGTCCAGCTGAAGGCAACAATTAGCCTTGTGAGAAAAGACTCACAGAGTCAAAAGAGCAGACGTCGGCTTTAGTATTCCAGTCATTAGCCAATGCCCCAAACTACTAGATTCCACTCACTCCCACTGTAAATTTGCCTGTAAATGACAGCAATAATGCTCATTAATAATGATACTTCCCACCTAGATCCTTTGTGAAGGCAAACAACTCACACACATTTGGAACCTTTTATACCTTTTACAAAATATTGAATAATATTCACCTGGACAAAATTACAAGAACCCTCATACTATCTCAAACTTTGGGTTTCAAGTGGATTGAGACTGTGGATGTCCATACACAGGGCTAAGCATTCTTTCTGGAAGAAGGGTATTTCAAAAAGACATTGACATTTGAAAAAGTAGGTTGAGTAAAGAGAATCAGTTCCCTAAGGTGAACATATGTTGCTCATACCCTTGAGAGCAAGGATAGAACAGAAAGATCAGGAAGGCTTAATTCTCTCTTTTTTCATCTCTCTTTCAAACAAGAATTTCTACCCTCTCTGCTGTGAGGCATCAGATTCCCTCATTCTCAAGAAATCTGCCCAGCAGCTCAACACATACTATACAGTCATTTGTCTTTAGAGTGAATTGCACAATTATTATGTCTGGTTCTACATTTGCCATCACCAAAGAGAGGAATGTCCTCTGATACAGAATCACATGAGTCTGCTTCCATGTTAAATTTATCTAACATATATCTCTCTATCTATCTATCTATCTATCTATTCATCACCAACCATCTAACATCATCTATCTATCATCTATCTATCTATCTATATCTCTCTATCTAATCTTTCTATCTATATCTGTCTATTATCTATCCACCATCTATCTCTAGGTATTGATTTGTCACAATCTATTTTCATATGTCTTTCCAACATCTATAATCTACATATTATCTATCATTTATCTGTCAGCTCTCTTATCTGATATTAATCTATCTGCCATGTATCTATCATCTATATATCCATTATTATTCAATCATCTATCTATTCTTTATTACCTGTTATCTGTCATCCTTCAACCTATAATTTATCTATCCTACTGACTCTGTTTTTCTGAGAACCATGATGAATACATTGTTGACTCAATTGATCAAAGTCAGAATAGCACCAAAAAAAGTCCATAAAACCTGGCTACTTGAAAAGTATTGTTATTTTTCTATTTATTTTATTATGGTCTCAAAACAGAGATCAGAGAGTTCTAGTTAACACAAATGATTAGTAGGTTAAAGTAAAAAATAACAAATTTAAGGTGTATGGACTATATTTTGAAAATACTGATATGCAAAAAAAAAAGGTTTCTCTCCATACTTCAGTTTCCTAGTTGGTAAAACAATAATAAAGTAGTGCATATTTATACAGAGGCCATGTTGTGCCCTGAAAGCTTATCTGATTTGTATTAACTAGTTACATTATTAGGTAAATAAAAGCTGAATTCACATTCTATGCATAAAATAAATTAGACAGAAAGAGAAGATGAGCTGGGGCTGTAGCTCCACAGTGGAACACTTTCCTAGCATGAATATTGCCCTGGGTTAAATCCATAGTAACACACACACACACATACACACACACATACACACACACACATACACACACATACACACACACACACACACACACACAAACACACACACACACAAACACACACACACACACACACACACACAGATACAAAGGACAAGTTATCCAATATAGAGAAGAACTAGAATTCATTTAAATTCAGGACACTTCAAACAATATTCATTCCACCAAACTCTGTTCTGGAGACTTGAGAAGAAATTTATTAAAAAGTTACACAGTGTAAAGACATCATGAAGTTGGAAGGTAAATATGTTAGGGGGAGTCTCAGAGGGAGTTGGAGAAGAAAGGGTGGGGTAGCTATAATCAAGATACATTGTATGCATGTATGTATGAATTTTCAAAAATAAAAAAATAAAATATCTTTAAAACTAGATATTTCAAATTTCTTCATCTTCAAATCTATGAAAACTCCCAACAAAACCATCATGGTTTTCATAACTTACAAGAATCTCTTGGGCTCCCAGAGAATCTGAGATGGAATGAGTACATAAGATAATGTGACCAGATGTAATTATGTTTTGGTATAGAATTCTTCTGGGAAAAACAGCATTTTTAAGTCCTCCTAAGATACATGAAGTATTGGAAATTGTTACTCAATCACAGTATCAAGGAAAAGGAATTAGTGCCAAGACCCAGAACCTCCTAGAAGCATCTTCCAGGACTACATGTTCAGCCATTGAAGATGGAAGCCACAGGCCACAAGGAAATATAGAGCATTGTTGGTAACTGGACCAGTGGAACATAGGAAGATAAGAAGAGTCAATCTATTTATTCATGCATGCACAGATATGTACATCCACATAAACATACATACACAAAAATATATTGGTATTTAAATTGTCACAGAATGATTCAAGTATGGAGATTGAATCACTGCATGTTTATAGACAAACACTGAACCTTCAACGCATTTTTTTCTTTGAAGAATAGAATCATTTTCTTCCAGACTCCACAGAGATATGGCACAAATTATTGTTAGCTAGCCTCCTATTATATCCAATCTTAAAAATAGTTATATCTTATATCAGAGAAGAAAAACAAATAGATAAATAATAAAAAATAAAAAATAGTTACATCTATAACTCACTATGAAGTATAAAGGGCAGTATCATTTCTATTCCACAGAGAATATAAAAGTTTTTATTTTTTTTAGACTGGAAATGAAAAAATAACTCACTACAAATCATGGGAAAAGAAAACGTGAAGTAAAGTCTTGAGACCCACCATTTAGAAATTTAACCTGAAATACACGTTTCCCATTATAGCTAAGAAAATTGACTGAAATTAAAATGACATAGCAATTTAAGCTAATCATTCAAGAATACTGCATTAGACACCTACCTTGTTGAATTCCAATGTGGTATGTGAGTTAACAGAGGGCATAATTGTCGAGAACCATTTTCGCATGCCAGAGGATCACTACAAGCTTACTCTTTGTGTTTTTATTGCCTCTCTCCTGTGTTCCTACAGTAGTTACACTTGTTTCTGTGTCCCAGTGAAAGCACTGGGGAACAAATGATCATAAACTCTAAAATATTTTCCTCTTGTCTCTTTAAAGAAAACACTTCTGACCCTGAGAGTGAAAAGATTCCACTGACTTGAGTGTTTGAGAAGTAGAGCAGAAAAGCCTTGCTGAAGATTAGAGGAAGAGAATGTAAGGGGAAAAAAAAAACTCAGTCAGTCATGGTTTTGGTCAAAACAATTGGGAGAGTCAGTTCTACTTAGTGAGGCAGGCAAAATATGAAGAATGAGAAGTTTTGTGGGAAGGAAAGAAGATGCTAGAAGTCAATAAATTTATTTTCAAATAATGGCATGTCTTCACAAGGTCCCATTTCTAAAGTCGGTCTGTATATTTACCTGTAATGTTTGTGTAGCACTGAGTGACAGAGTTGTTCTTTGTAGACGAGCACATGACACAAAGCCTACAGTAGAAATGTAAATCAGGAGGATGGCACTACAAGATAACGGGAGATGCTAGGGACAGGAAGTATTGAGGCTGTACACGAAGTTAAATTGGATCAAAGAAATTTGTGTGGAGCAAGGACAGAATGTGCACTCTATAATGGGTCTGGGAAACACAGCTGTGTGCCAAGATAGACAAGAATGGGGTGAGGAGGTAGAAAGAAAGACCCTATACTTGGAAATGTAAGACATCCTAACTTGAGTTTCCTACTGCATATGAAAAGGAAACACATTTTCTGCTTGGAATGGAGGCGGGTGACAAACACTGGTGGAATGAAATCACCTCTGTAGAAACTTGGAAACGTAGAGAAAGCTCAGTATTATTTTACATCTCATACATAATAGAACACCTGAAGAATTTGAATAAATCTAGAGAAAAACAGATTTTAAATTGTTAATGGGTAAATCTCTTTTCTCAAATACACTGAAAGTTCACTTAAGGGGAGAAATTTAGTAATTGCTTTTGTATCCCAAAAGTTCATTATAGTCTTTGCATTCTACTGGATATTAATATGTTTTTGCCAAAAAAAAATGTCATCAGTGTTTTAATGAAAAAGAAGAAATTCTACATTAAACTTATTGTCATGATCAAAGTGCATTGGAAACATAGACACACATTTGTATCTTTTCACAGTGAAAAGATGTATTGAAAAACAGAAAATTCTCAAGCTATGTATGTTTTTTTAACAGTCGTTTGCCACATAGTCACAATTCGCTTGATAGATAGCTGAGAAAAATGCAGGTTCTTCTGTTTGAATATCAGTTATTACTACTATCTATCAGATCCCCCATTTCACATCAAACAACATATGTGTGGGTGGGTGGATGTATAGGGGTAGGTTACAGAATAGCTACAAAGAGGCTAAAGAGCAGAAGCCTAAGTGGAGACAAGCAGTGTATTAGCTATTTTTTTCTAATGCTGTGACAAAACTAACCAAGGCAACTTATAAATGAAAGCATTTAATTGAGTTAAGGCAACTTATAAATGAAAGCATATAATTGAATTTGGGATTCCAGGGCACTGGCATTCACTATGGAAGAGTGAAGGCACGGCATCAGGAACAACTAAGAGCCCACATCCTGAACTGAATGGAGGCAGAAAGTGCAATGTGCATGGCAAGTACCTTTTGAAACCTCAAGACAACCTATAGTTACATATCTCCTTCAACAAGGCCACACATCCTAGTCCTTCCCAAACAGTTCCAGTAACCGGAGACCATGTTTTCAAACATATGAGTCACTGGGGGGTCATTAAAACCATCACAAGAAAAAAAGCTGTTAAAATGCATTGAGAATTTCTACAGGAATTAGCTAATGGACTCTGAGAAATTTGCTGAGATTCATGCTATAGACTCAGAACTGAGCCAAGTTTTGATGTAAAATCATACTTCAAAAGCAGAGTATAGGACCAAGGAAGCAATAGAGACAAAGGGTCCATGGACATAAACAGATGGAAAGACAGAAATCCCAGTAGGCTATGTGAAACAATGGGGATTAACTAAGCTAAAGCCCATGGGAAAGTCCTGACTTCTCTCTCTGTTGGTTTATTGATTCAATTACTAGACAGTCAGATGACAGATCTGTGGGGCCTTTAGTGTTCAACATTCCCCTCTTAATGTGAGGCAGTTACAGGCTTTCCTCTGTCTGGCACATTCTGTAAACTCTCAGACCTGACTATCCTGATATAATGTCAGTATACTCCCCTGCTCATACTTATTGATACACTTATAAAGTGGCACATGTTTTACTTTGAGGGATTAGTTGGTGTTTCATGGGTGGTGCTAGATAGATTGTGTCTTTCATGCACAAACCAAGGCTCATAGTCATCCTCTGATCTCAAAATGGAATCAAAGGCTGTTTGTTAAATGGAGTCTCTCACGAAAAACCCCGGTCTAGAAGAGCCACTGTCTTTTACTGTAAGGAGGACCTTAGAGCACGGCACAGAAACGCAACTCCTCTCTATTTTGGTGTTTGCGTGGCAATACTTAGTTTTGAATATTTTGAATTCTCCTAAGTTTTCCAGAAATCGCTATGAGATGAAAACATGCTGGGGCATTTCTCTGGAAAGGTATGGATTTTTAACCATAACAACAGGATATATATGATCTCTAGAGAAAATCATTCATTCCTTGAAATGAACATTTATGGCTTGCTCTGATTTCCAAGAACATTCAGTTCACTTTGCAGGTAGGTTTTGTTTTGTTTTGTGTTTTATTGTTGCTGTTTTGTGTTTATGGACATGAGGTGGGATGGCTGCTGAGGAGATGGCTCAGTCAATAATGTCCTCACTGTATAAGCATTGAAGATGGCTCAGTCAATAAAGTACTCACTGTACAAGCATGAAGAGGTGGGTCAGTCAATAACGTCCTCACTGTACAAGCATGGAAATGTGAGTTCAATTGCCAGCACTCATGTGAAAGAAGCCAGGTGTGATAGCACTCAGCACTGGAAAGATAGGTGAAGCCATCTGACTTACTAGCCAGCAAGCCTAGCCCAACCAGTGAGCACCAGATCCAAGTGAGAGGCTCTGCTTCAAAATTTAAGGGGGACAGGGCTTGTGGACAAGACCTAAGTTGTTCTCAGACTTCGACTTGAATGTATACATATATGTACAGGTACAAACAAGCACACACACACATACACACTTATACACACAGGTATGTACTTGGACACACACACACATTCTGCATGGATTTTCTTTTCATTTTTTTATTCTTCTACCTCTCCATCTAGTTCTTATTCCAATCCCATCTTTCAAAAACGGTTTGCTAAACATACTAAAAAATAAACACATGTCTGGTCCATATGTGCCCCAATAGCTATTGAATTAGCTACACAAAAACTCATCTGAGGTTTACAGATGAGTACTCTAAATGGTTAAAATGGTAGGATTTGTGTCATGCATATTTCACCATAATTAAAAACAACACACATATACTTGCAAGGTGTTAATCATCTACTGAGAGGGGAGCTGGGGAAGTGCTTTCCTGGAGCTAGTAACACTTCCTCAGCTCTCCTTCACTTGTTGTCTATCAACATTACAGAATAATCTCTCCTATGATTGACATAGCCTTCTTTAGATATGTTAATGCATGCATACTGAAGCTGGCCTTGATCTCACTCCTACCTGCCGGAGATACCAAGGAGACATTCTTGCTGTCTTTCAAAGTTATCTAAGGGATATTTCATTATTATCTCAGTATATCATCTACTGGTGAGTTGACATCCTTTCTCCTATTTAACTTCATATTTGTAACCTTTTTACTATATTCATTACAACAATGGATTTTTACTTAGACTTCCTAGAGCAGAATTTTAGTTTATTCACACATTAGCTATATAACCTTGAACAGGTTATTTGATATTTGTCTCTACTTTTCTTAGTTTGAAGGTGAGGACAATATTTTTAACAATGGAGTTGATTTGAGAGTTAAAGTTAATACATGAAAAAGACTTACAGCAGTTATTGGCCTATTGAATATTACTTATTGAGTTTAGTATGGGCTAGACTCTAGGAAAATAATGATAAGAAATAGAGATCTGAGTCTGCTCTCATTGGAATTCAGAGAGCTTTCTTAAAGAGATAAACTAGGACTTGGTGATAGCTCCATTAGTAATGTACTTGCTGCTCAAGAATGAGGACCAGAGTATATTTCCCTAGAGCACATACTAAAGAACCAAGCATAGTGATGTGTGCTTGTAATCCAGAGCTTGGGAGGTAAAGACAGATCATTCCCTGAGGATCACTGGCCAGCCAGCCTATGCTATTCAGTAAATTCCAGGCTATTGAAAAACCTGTGCCAAAAAGCAAGGAGGATAACTCTTGAGTTTGTTCTCTGACTTTCACATGTAAGCACACACATGCACATGTGAGTACATGCACACACACACACACACACACTCCCACATTCTCAGAAAAAACATAAATACGTACACAGTAACACACACAGAGACACAGAAACACACATACACAGACATAGAAACACACCCAAGCATATGAAACAGTTGAATGTTAAGTGTTAAAAAAAGCAGATTGTAAAAGAAAGAAGGAATGTACCCATGAAAGGAAGAGTGCTGAGAGAAGCCATGTCGGGATAGCCAGGGAGACAATTTTGATTTTCAAATGTTCCTGAATCATCTCTGACATATGAATGTTTCAGCAAATAAGTCATTGCCCTTTGGAAGGTAAACATCCCAAAAGGCAGTGTAGCAACACACACAAAGGACAGAAAGAGTGGTCTCTGAGGTTATGAAAGATGTCAAGGTGTTTAAAAAGATGGCTTCATAACACCAATCACCTGAAAATATGAGAGCAAAACTTAAGTCTGTGGTGTATCTAGCCAACTACTGATCATCCCCCTTTCTCCTGTGTTTTTTTATTTTCAAGGCAGCATGTACCAGATTCTTTTGAGTGTGGTGGCCCTGCCTTAATAGCACCAGTTAAAGATGGAAGTCAAATGTCAGCTAGGACTACATGCAAAAAAAAAAAAAAAAAAAAAAAAAAGAACAACTGGATTTGGCCAACTGTTCTAAAGTCTAAGAATGACTTAAGTTTCTAGAAATCCCACACTCTGGGCTTTGTCACTTCATTTGTGCTCATTAAAAGATCAAAATTTAGATGCTAGTGTCAAGAATACGTATCTGACACAAAGAATGGGCCCATAAAACCAGATTTCAGTGAGCCTTTGTGAGAAATAGAAGGAAAGACACAGTCTCAGATTGAGTCGCAGATAGATAAACATGAAAAATAAAATCTCCACTGATCAGGAGCCATGGGCTTTCCAAGCCTAACAGGTGTAAAGAGACCTAATTACTTGAGAAAGTGGTGAACATCTCACAAAGGCCCAGAGGAAGTCTTGTGTCTTAGGTGTCTGTTACAGACAGTACACAGCATGACATCAAATTACTACTCAATATTGAGCTTCCTTTTTGCACCTATCCCTGTAAATAATGTGAACTGATTTTTCCCAGAAGAGATGTTGGCAGATGGAGCCAAGTCTACAATCAGGCAACCACAAAAGCACCATCTGGATGAGCTCTAGGAGTCCATTGAACCCAGAGGTTCCTGAAGCTCCCTTTTTGAGATCATAATGAACAAAAATAGAATTAAAGCAAACAAACAAGAGTGCAAGACAAGGCATGGGTACACAGTGGAAGGGACTATGCTGCAGGAGGAAGTAACTAAGAGACACACTTGCAGGTTCTCCTTGCTGTGAGTCCTCTTCCATGTGCTCCATCACAGACTGTTTTCTTAGCATCAAAGGCAGAATCATCAGACACTTTCTAAAGAAGAGCCAGTTAGCACAGAGTAGTGGTACCTGGCTGTAATTCTAGCACTCAGGAGTCTGAGGATAGGGCCTGTGTGTGATGAGTTCCAGCCCAGACTGGGCCTGCCAGTAAGATATTGTTTCAAAAAAAGAAAGGGAAAAGAGAGAGAGAGAGAGAGAGAGAGGGGGGGGGGGAGAGAGAGAGGGAAGAGACAGAGAGAGGAGAGAGAAAGACAGAGAGAGACAGAGAGAGAGAAAGGAAGGAAAGAAGGAAGGAAGAAAAAAGGAAGGGAAGAAAAAGAAAGGAAGGAAGAAAGGAAGAAAGAAAAGAAAAGAACAAAGAAGATTGGAGGAGGAAGAAGGAGGAGAAGAGAAAAAGGAGGGAGAGGAGGAGGAGGAAGAAGAGAAGGGAATATTAGCAATGGCTGGAGTCTCCAGATCTGGTAGGCAAATCACAATCTTGCTGAAAATGTTGAAGCGGCAACAGAAGGAGGAACTGAGGAATCTGAAGAGCCAGAAATCTTTATCAGTCTTGCAGATGAAGAATGAATCTGTCAAGTTTCAACAATTATAATCTGAATAAAGAAAGTTTACTGAAGAAGCAAGAAATCCAACACAATGTGGACCCAAGAGAGCCACTGTCTATCCCCAAACAGGAAATAGATCATATTATGATACACTCTGGGAACTTAGAAGTCACCTAATATAGCTTTGGAAAGAATGCACAAAACAATTTTGAAGATAGAAAAAAAGAAAACAGAGTTTCTTGCTTTGATACTTGCTTCTAAAGGCTTGTTGATATCATGGGGGACGTAAGGAAGGTAAAGGGAAATCTTAGGAGGTGGAGGAGAGTCCTGAGCCCAGCAGAGAGGCCATGACAAGAAGAGGTAGCAAGGACAATGCCATCCATAGATTTATGAATAGAAAGCACAGTGCATACCACACAGAAAGACTCCAGCCAAAACAAAAATCAGATAGAAAAATTACCATCCTCAAAGGGCAGTACCCCATTATAAATGATAGTGTGATCTCTAAGTATCAGTACGCATACACCTACAGTATTTGACCTGACTAGAGATCAGTGCCTAACAGAGCACATCCAACAGAACCCGAGTCATAGGATGGTGATGTACACGGGCTGTACAGATAAAAGAATGCTCTGCTTAGTTGGAAACACCGGATTAGACAATGACAGACACATTCTATATCATGAAGCTTATTTTAAACTTTATTGGTCTGTGTGAAGTTTCCACATAGTCTCCAACTTACCCTTCATGGAATCTGTTCCTCTCATGGCACAAGTTAAGCATCATCTCATCTCAGCCAGTTTTGAAACTCTAGGTGCCCTGCACTCTGCCATGGGAGAGGGCTTGCTGTGAAGATGACTTCAAAAACTCTAAAATTCTTATTTAAAAAATTTTTAGGGGGATGAGAAGACAGCTCACTATTTATGAACATTTGCTCCTCATGTACAGGATTGGAGTTTGGGTCTCAGCACCAATGTGTCAGCTCATAACCATCTGTAAATCCAGTTCTAGGGGATCTGATGCTCTCTTCTGGGCTCCACAAGTACCAGGCACTCACATGGTACAGGAGCATGCATTCAGATAAAAACACTGATACACATAAAAACAAACAAACAAATATATTTTTTTAAATGATACTAAGTCATTATTTTGCCAAACAATAAAGGGTTCTGGAAGATTTTTTAAGATGCCAGAAGAAATGAAGCTTTACTATGAAATTATAAAACTTAGTGGAAATAGAGCTGACAGATTTTAAATTGTTTCTTACTGCTGTGGTGATTGAAAATTTTAAAGAACATGTTAGGATCCAGGTATGACAATCACTTACAAATCTGATGGCCATGTGCTCCTGTATTTTACTCAATCCTAAAAACAAGAATAAGGAACAATGGTAGAACAGAATTTCATGAATTTGTTTTCCCAAAGAAACCATCATGCAATGTACTCATCAGTATATGCTGTAGCACTCATCTAGACGGAGATGAGCATCTATGTTTAGGCTTACTTGAGTAAAACTCTCTTGCATCCTGATGCCCAGTTTTGTTTGCAAGGAATTAGAGCAAACATAGAAATTCTACATGCATCTGTACCTTGCAAAGTCATCAGCAGGGACCTCCCACAGATCTACAGACTGTCTAGTGAAATGCTATGTAGTATGAGTAATTTGTCTCTGTCAAAGCTAGACAAATTAATATGAGTGTCTCTGCGATAAAAGATTTGTTCATTCCTCACTACAAATGGCACTTTGGATAATGTTTGATGACACGACAGAAAGACCCCTCTTGCACTGAGTACCAGTGTTTTCTCCATTGGCTGTTGCTGGACAGTAGCTCTAAATGTCTGGATACTGACATCTTGCTCTTCTTCATCTCAACTATTTGTGTGTACCACAAGGACACTTTAAACCTTGAAACAACCCAGGATCATGTCAAAGGACAGAGTTATTTTATTATATAACAGTTTTTTAAAAGCTGATGTTTATTATCAAAACTACCTAATGCAGATTTAATCAAAGTACTAAATGTGAATTATTATTTCCATACTAGCACAGTTAAAATGGTTTCACATGGAAGTGGTTAAATGCATTGTTCAAAGTCACAAACATAATAAGTGCAGAGCTGGATACACATTTCATGTCCTTCTGACATTAAAGTCCATGCTGTTTGGGATTGGGCAGTCTTCTGGAGATCAATCCATGGCCTTTGCACTCCAAGCAAATTAGTTTGAATAATTAGTACACGTGATGATAGCTAGAATTGGCAGTGTGCAACTATAATTCTCTCTTTTTTAAGAGATTGTGGTTAGAGAATTTAAGTTTCAGGCCAGTTTGGGATATGGAGTGTGCTTGAAAATAGCCAAGGCAATTTAGAGAGTCGGTGCAAAACAAGAATGAAGAAGGCTGGGATATGGATTGGTGTAGAAGGATTTCTTAACATGGGTGAGGCCCTGTGTAAATGTGTGTATAAGATTTCACACACACACACACACACACACACACACACACACACACACACACATATACACGGTCAAGACACCTGTGACTATAATCCACTCTGAGAGTAGAATGTTTCCTGATCACCATGACACCAGCTTTCACACATGTGGCTGTGGTGTTTAGTATTATAATTTTCAGCTATAATTTTCAATACATTGATCCACTCTTAAAACACGAAAGCTACATATGTTGTGTCCTCAGCTAGAGTCCTAGATTTTCTTCAAATGGCTCATTCTGTCCAGTAGCAAGTCATCTTCGGGACCCTGCTCAGACTCTCTTATGTTACTGATACACATTCTATCTCTTTTTTCATTTTTAATATTTTTTAAGTATTTTGATGTTATAATATGATTCTATTATTTACCCCTTCCCTTTCTCTCCTTCAAGCCCTCTAATAACTCTCTCTTTACTTCCTTTCAATTTTATGGCCTCTTATTTTTCATTAATTATTGTCACATATAAACATTTATATACAAGAAACTGTACACAGACATTACAGGTAGCCCCTTAAGGCAATATATCTGTTATATATTTATATTTAAAATTTAATAAAAATAATTTTAAAAATTGAACAATGGTGTTTACCTTATGGTGTAAATCATTTTATTTGTAGTCCAGTCTGTGATGAGATTCTAATTTGTAATCCATCTCTTTCTTCCATGTGGAGTTTCATCTCATACCTTCATCCAGCAGAGCCTCAACCTACCAATACCTCCTCATGCACAGCCTATACCTTGCTAACCCTTCCCCTTCCCAAGTGCTCAAACCCCAACACCTCATCCTATGCCAACCCTTGCATTGCTGACCTCCATCCTACTCCAGCCCTCACATTCCAGTGCTCTATCTCGCCCCAGCCCTCACCCTCCAACATCTCATCCCACTCCTGCCCTTGATCAGAGAATCCCGCATCAGAGCCCAGCCTTCTCCCTCCAAACACCTCATTTTTCTCTAGCCCTCACCCTCCAAGCCACTATACCCTGCAGAATTTGAGATAGACACTATAAAATTCTTTATTCTCATAAAATATTTATTTTCAGCTCTAAATAGTCTTTATAAAGATGCTTATCAGACGAAAAAGAAACGGGAGTGATATGCTCACACACTCATAATTCATTGCAATTCACTAATTAGAACATTTTTTTTTTAATTCAGCAAGCCTCCACGCAGACAATGCTCATGTCAACCAAAGGAATACAGAAACAGCTTTGCTAAAATGTTTACCAGCGTTCTTTCCATGCAAGTGTCAGGTGCAAAATTAAATCACCCTTTCCCAAGTAATCCCATTAAGCAAAAGTCACTGTGTGTGGTTTTGAGATTATTGTATAATTACCTCTACATATTTAGCATTCATTATCACAGGGAGATGAATCTGTGCAATCAACATTTGTTTAGACATGGTGTTTTGTCAGTACTCAATGGCAAATGTCACTAAGCTAAATAAAAGCATCTCTTACATATGCTTGTGCAATGGGAAAGACACTTGGGAAGTTAATTCTGTCCTGTTGCTGATTTCTAATGTCAGCTCTGACAGCCATGATAACAATCGGTTCGGGTGGTGTTGACAGCTGCTGATGACAGGCTAACACAGGCAGTGTACTGAAGATTCAGACTCTCACCACTGTACTCCTCGACTCAAAGAGAACAACTGACTGACATATCACTAGGAAGTGCAAAAATGAGTTATGATCCATTTCTGTTAAATTGATTCATACTTTTGGATGACACCAATAGCAAGTAACAACCTCTGTGTGTCACCCAGGCACTTAGATGAAGTTCTTCATCGTAATATCCTAAACTAGTGGTTAGTAAAACAATTGCCAAAACGTTCTCAATAACTATCATCACTGGACATTTACATGCAAGTCTGGCAACAAGTCTCATTCTAAATGCTACATCAGGAGTCTTAGGACTTTTCTTGGAGAGTATGGGAGTAAATGGAAAGGGCCTCCATCTCCATCAGAACTACTCAGTGCTGCAGGGGTAGCCATTGGCAGCACATGTGACTGAGTTCCTCCAACACTCTATTATCAAGTCAGACACCAGCACAGATGTGATGTATAGGACAGGGGGAGACAGGGTGGGTGGAATATTTTCTATAGCAAGATTTCTTGGGCCCTATGCTTCCTGTGAGAAAGATAGCCTGTAGTCAAAAGAAAACCTGCTCAACAACTTGAAAGGCTCTTTGGTTCTGTGTCTATATGGAGTCAGCTAGAGTTGCATGAGCTTAGGCTGGGCCCTGATGGGGGTGGAGAGGCTGGACAAAGCATGCATTGGACAGGGGAGGCTTCCTGTATATTCATGTAGCACCTGTGGGCCACGACCCCTTTGAGGGTCGAACAACCCTTTCACAAAGGTTTCCTGCAGTAGTACATCACTGTGGGGGCTCAGTAAAGAAGACAAGGAGGCATATTCATATCTGCAAACTCTCAGACCTCACCAGAGGGAACCACTGTCCTTGTCAGCACCATCCTGAACAGTGGAACCACCATTATGGCCAGTGCCATCCTTGACAGTGGAATCCCGAGCATCTGTGCTCAGGTGTTTTTATTCTTTCAGAGCTCCTCAGATTTTCTACTGATAGCACATGCAGATCATTAGCAATCAAATATCTTCCACAGAAATCCAACACCTGCAGGCAATACTGAATAACAAGACCTAGGGTAGCCCCTCATCCAACAACACAAAAAACACTTATTATTACATAACTAAAAATAAGCTTTCACACTGTTGCCTAAAATCATTTGCTTATCAGATATTCACACTGCAATTCCTAACAGTAGCAAAATTATAGTTATGAAGTAGCAACAAAAATAATTTTTGCTGGGGTTACCACAATATGAGTAACTGTATTATAGGGTCACAGCATGAGGAAGGTTGAGAACCACTGGTCTAAGTCGTTCCTTCCAATTAAACCAAGGAAATCTAGTCACCTAATATTCTGGCTTAAATATATGGCAACACTTTGACAATACGGCGGTGAAAGATTTGTGGTTTTGAAAAGTAAAAAAGAAACTACTAAAGAAAAAAATTAAGAATCCAAACTGTGATCCAGTGTCTGACAAATAAATATACAGGTACAGGCTCTTCACTGTACATATTTTTACATCAATTTCTTCTCTGCGGCAGTAGAATCAGATACGATGCCTCTGATGCATACCATAGACCTAGTTTTCTATAACATACACATTATATTTTCACTATTCTCAGTAGTCATTTCCTACAAGGTACTTGTGAATACTGAATTAGAAAATATTGAACCATTGTCCATAGGGAGGGCATCCTGTGAGGCTCTGGTTACATTTTTGTCAGTTTTGCAACAAATAACTTTCCCTCTTGCGTATTTCAGCTTAAAAAATGATGCAAATTATGGATAACATTGATTTATTAGTATGAATTCTGGGCCAACAGCTCTCAAACTCAGGCCTGAACCAAAGCTGATCTGCAAGTTTTCCCTATGAAAGGAGTGACACGACCTTCTTATATGAGGAAAGATGCAAAGCACTTTGGGGCTTCAGGACAATTTTAAAACAATGAAATCACCAACAATTAAAAAACATTTCACAAACATGTGAGAACTGGGGCAGCATGAGACTGACATGCACAGGTTTATCTAGTGGGAGCTGAAATACAAAACCAGCAGACCTTCCTGTTCCATGTCAGCCGGGATGTTGTATACTATACGAATCAATTTTGTCGGTGTGAATGTCGGCTTGCACCTGCACTCAACTTAATGAAGAGTTTTAAATTTGCAAAGAAAAAATCTGAGTGCAAACTGTAATGCTCTAACAACCTTATTTGTTTTTTTTTTAACTCTGCAGGGAACAGTATCACAAGGTTCTCCCCAGGATTCATCTATTTGTAGCCTCCATGAGCTCTAGGACACTCACCTCAGCCTTTACACCTGGAGAACTGCAGCAATTTTAGGTTTTTGCACTCTTCTCAGTCTATTCCTTCCACACTGGTCCTGGAATTAAAGTAAATACCTCCTCATTGCTCAGCTTTGTTCATATATTTCTCATTGACCTTAGAGGGAAGTCCTAAAGGTCATGTTTCTGAGCATTGTTTGTGACAAGCTAGTGCGAACCTAACCCTCCTAATTTTTCATCACTTACTCTAACAAGCTCATTTACCTTCCTTGCTCTCTCATAGATCCATTACTTGCAACTGTCATTTCCCTTGTTATAACTAAAACTCCAATAAGCCTATGCATTTGTCTTTGATTATCTCAGGAATGAAATGCTTATAGCATTTAAGTTATATTTTGCATATTTGCTAACTAGATTACTGTCTCTTTAAGGGCAAAGAGTGTGCAGTGGATAATTTGAGATATTCACTGGAGAAGAGATAATTCAGAGTGAGACCAAAGCATGATACATGCTAACTTAAATGGTGTAGAAATGTAGCTTGCTATTATTTGAAAATATTTATTTAGTGTTTAATAATTAAAAGTACCATTTTGGGCGTTAGGATAAAGTAGGTGATTAAACTGGTATACTTTGGCCTTTAATGGGGTTATTTTAAAACTCTTCAAAGTCTAAACTCCCTCACTGATTGAAGAAAATCTCTTCTACTGCACAGGACTGTTACAAGAGATATCTGTGATAACACAGAAGTAAATGTAATTTTCAATACTGTTCTTAAAGTTAATAATGAGACAGAGAGAGTAAATGCTAACTTTATAGGATTACTATGAAGAAGGGTCAACTGTTTCCCGTGCTTTATAGCAGAAGGTCCTATAGTGTGGTCCTTAAGGTATGTGTGTGTAGGGGGAGGACGAGGCTTGAACTCACCGTATAAATAATGGGCTTGAGCTCACTGTGAAGTTAGTCCAAGCTGACCTCAAACTCATGACTATCTTCTCACCTTAGTCTCTTGAGTGCTAGAACTGCAGTTATGAGTCACCCTGCCAAACTATAGTTCTTCAATTTTATAAAGACTCAGAACTCTTTGAAATGAGACAAAAACTATGGAATCTCCTGGAGGAACTTGGGATTATAGACTTTTGTGTGTAACATGATTGGCATGGATACCTTTCAGAAGTTTCCTGATATTTTGTGACTTAGAAGCATTTTATATCTGTCTTTGCATTCCATGATTATATTGTTAAACTTCCTTTGAGAATGTTTTCCCAATTCCTACTGAGGTGAAGTGCATAATTTCCTTAGGATATTTATGATAAAACAAGTCAAGGTTGACAGTAAGCTGCAGAAAATCTGCCTACATTAGCAAAAAAAGATATGAGTTTGTTTTTCTCCTGATACTCACAACTAAGTGACTCCTCGTGTTGGCTTAATATCTCAGTAAGTTAAGGCAATTGTGTGATTTTCTTGGGTTTTGTCTCCTGATTCACGAATGACTGCTACAGATAGGTCTACCATGGATTCCTGACATGCCAGGAAAGGATACTAAGAATTCCAGAAAGCTACAAAATACTGCCGCTGATGACTTACTGTGTGCAACTGGGTCCTCTGACTATTCTGCTGAATGCAATGAAGACTGACAACAAGGAATTCAGTTATATTAATTTTTAGCACCTCAAACACATTTACTTTCTATTATCATACCAAAGAAGCAAGAAATAGATATTGAAAGCATTGATTTTGTTAGTCAGAGAGAGCCTAGGAATGATTTCATAAACCTGAAAGATGGGTAGTCACAAAAAGCAAGTCTCTGTGAATGCATTTTTTAAGTACTCAGATATATTTCCTTGATGCCAAGGTCTCCGTTTATTGTGTGTATTATTTTTCTTATGCTTCTTTTCATTACACATAGCTACATATTAATTGTACAAACACTAGGACTCATTATCACATTCTTGTATACAGAGATCAGTGATCATCTCCCTCTCTCTCCTTGATTCAGGTCCTTCTCTTTCTCTCCAGCATCCTTCAAGGTCCCCAAAGATTTCCCATATTTCTTTCTGTTCTTCTCCCTTCTTGGGCTCTCAAATGTCTAGTGTCCACTATTCTATTTACTTCCACAAGGTTGACTTACATGGTTTCTGCACATATGGAATTCATCTGTGTGTCTCTGGCTTGTTTCAGTGGATGCAGTGATCTTCAGTTCCAGCCACATTACTGTGAATAACAGGATTTCATTCTTTTCACGGCTCAGTGGTGTCGTATTGTATACATACACCACATTTTCTTTATCCATTCATTAGATGGACAGCTGGTTTGGCTTCAAAGTTTGGCTATTGTGAATAGTGTTGCAGTGAACATGAGTTCCTAAGTATTTTGTGTATAAATTTGGAAATATTCCTAGTCTTGGAATTGATGTCTCAAATGTTTGTTCTACATTAGGTTTTGAAAACTCTCTAGACTGTCATCTAAAATGATTCAGTGGATTTATATTCTTTGCAGCTGGGTTTTAGAGTTCCTATCTCTCTGAATCTTTTCCAGAAATTGTTGTGCTTTGTCTTTCTGCTGATAGCTATTCCAACTGGGGTGATAGGAAATTTCATTGAGGTTTTGATTAGCATCACCCTGGTGATCAGTAAATCTGAACATTTCCTGTGTTTATCGACCATTTGCTGTCTTCTGCTGAGAAAAGCTTTATTGGTGTTACTTAATTGAACTTCATTTTTGTTCATTTGTTTGAGATACTTATGTATTTTGAATGTCAAGTCCTCGTTTCCCCCATTCTGAAAGCTCTCTCTTAAGCCTGTTTGCTGTTTCTTTGCTATAGAGAAACTTCTTGGATTGATGGATTAGCATTTATCTCACATCTCCGGTTGGTGCTTTTAGGTTTTCCAAAAACAGAATCAACAGAATAATTTAACTTCAGTACTTTCAATTTCTCTTTCCTTTGCTATGACCTAGGACTATATGAAATTTAACTACAATACGTGGGTATTCTTATCTTCCACCCAAAGTTAGAGAATTCATTTTTGTTCTTTTTGTGTTCAGTGTTATACTGGCTGTGAGGTCTTCATATACAGTCTTTATTATTTTAGGCCTTTTCTTTCTATACTAGGTTTTGAAAGGGATTTTTCATAAATCATAAAGAGACATGGATTTCAATAATCTCAAGACTATCCTTTATGTTTATTTCCTGTATGAAATCTGACAGCCTGTGTATGTTGAATTATCTTTGCATTTCTGGGTCGAGTCCCAACTGAATCATAAGATATCAACTCTCTGTAATGGTCTGATTTTGGATTGCAAGTATTTTATTTGAAGTTTTAAAATCTTGCTTATCAGAGAAAGGTCAAAGGTTTTTGTTTATTTTATTGTTTCTTTTTTTCTAGATTCTGCAGTGATTTGTTCATAAAACAATTTATCAATTTTCCCCCATTGAAATTTTTGGAAGAGTTTAAGAAAAACTGATACTAATTATTCTTAAACATTTTGTAGAATTCAAATATAAAATCATCAAGTCTAGTTTCTGATTTATACAAAAATGATTTTGAATTACTGTGTCAATCTACTTACATATCATTGTTTTGTTTAGATTTTCCGTTTACTCTTGGTTCAATTTTGGTTCAATATTCAAGAATTCATCTATTTGTCTAGATTTTCTAAGTATTTAATATATAATTCTTCACAGAAGTTTTCTGTGTTCTTTTATATTTCTGAGATACAAATGGCAATATTTCCTTTTCCTGCTCTGAGTTTACTGTGTCTTTATTTTCAGTAAGTTTGGCTGAAATTTATTTTGTTGATATTTTCTGTTTTGTTTTTCTAATCTTATTTATTTTGTTATGATCTTTTAGTTCTACTTCTTTCACCTTGATTTGTCCTTACATTCCTAAACATTTGAGGTGAACTATTAAGTAAAGGTTATCTGCACCAGATGCTATAGTCTCAAGGTTGTGATTGGTTCAGAATCCTTCCCTAGGAACCATCAATCATTTGAATGTACTGATAGGGATTATGTTTCAAGGTTTCTGAGTTCAAAGAGTTGTAGGTCCAGATCAGAAAACATGCTAAGGTCCCAATTCTGAGACCTAGGTAAGACAGGGATTCTGTTTCATTATTCTTCATCCCAATAATTCTGGTGGGCATTCTCTCAGAGCCTTGCCTGGCAAGTATATTCACTGGCAGTTTATAAATACACAGGGTTCAAATCTGATCATACAAATCTCCAAGCTGTCTGAGAAAAGAAAAACCTACTATGAGATTGTGCTCAGGAAGTACTATCAATGCAGATAAAATTTAAGTAGGGAATTTAACCTGACATTTCACTGAAGTACAGTTTCAGGCTTAGAGGCAACCATAACCTCACAGATTCTGAGGTTGATAAATGGAGATAAGGTTCCTCCCTAGGATGGTGAGGGAAATAAAAACTTTTATATCACCAATTTTCAAATGAAACACCCAATGTCTGCCCCTAAGTTGGGTATTGTGTTTGCCATTACATAAATGTTCCAATATATGTACATCGAAATAATCCACCTGGGTTCAAAGTTTTCCTAACCCTTATAACCTGGGAAGGTACAGAAAACTAGCCAGCAGACTTTGATGATTCTCAGTACAGGAAGTTCACAGGTCCTTCTTAAATGGGCCCTAGTTAGAGCATTGCATGAACACACTAGGAGTAATGTCAATTAGCTTAGCTATCATCACCTTGGTAGTGACTCATGTCATCTGTTTATTTAGATTTGCATTTATAAGATGTCAGATTCTATGCTTACAGACATTGTTTGGACACTGGGTTCTCTCTTTTACCTTACATCTACCCTGGGCAGCAGAACACTCAGTGTAAAGACAATTATTATGTTTCTCTTTCTAATATCCAATATATCTGGATTTTATCTGACCATTTGATCCCTTCTCTCTGACTTCAACACTTTCTTACAATCCCCAATCTAACACTCAGCTACATATTTGTTGTTTTGGTGGAATCACCAGAGGATCTAGAGAGAAACAAGGGTCCCTGAGACATCATCTTTAATCTCCTTTATACATGCCACTTACTAGAATCTTCTTACACTTGCTTTACATTCACTGCCCCATGTTTTCACTGCTCCTAGTAGGAATAATATAATAGACAAAGCTGCCTCTATCCAGACTGTCAAACATTACAATGGAATGTCCATGGAAAACCCAAAGCCATTGGTTTTTACACACATGCAGATTGTGAGTGTTTTACCCAGCCTGCGCCTCTGCTCTTTATTAATTATTTCACTCCATTAAAGGGTCTGTGAATGGAAATTATAAAAGACTTTTTCTACACAGATTTCAGGAATTGTACGAAATACTCCCACATCTTCAAGGTGTTAACTCTTTATATTAAGCCTGGCTTCTGAATAGACTATGACAAAATCACATCTGTGACAGTTCTTTACATAAAAAAACAAAAAAACAAAAAAACAAAAAACAACAACAACAAAAAAAAAAAAAAACTACAGGGCAAGTTTATATAAATCAATCCATTCATGAAGTAGCAACACATATGAGCCCCAGACAAATAATAAAATTTGTTCTGATACATAGTTAATACACTTTTCTCACCCTGTTGGGGAAACATATACAAACACCAAAAACAAAACAAACAAACATACAAAACAACAAGAAAGCACTGCTGATGGAGCCTTGCACCACCCTACTGTCCTGAATGACACCGAGAATTAGGGATTGCTGGGCGTGAAGGTACACATCTGAAAAGCAAGATATATGAACCCAGGCGGGAGGACTAAACACTTAGCAAGACCCTGTCCCCAAACAAAACTTAAAGGATCTCTGGTATAGCTTAGTAGTGGGTTGCCTGCAAAGGGTCCTAAGGCTCTGATTTCAATCTATAGCACTTTAACAATTAAATAGAATAATAACACCAAAAGTGAACTAGGGCAAGAGTGACTTTGCTTAAAAGCTTCATGTCTTGGTTAAACAACAAAACAGTTGCTTAGAAGAGTGAAAAATGACAGGAGAAAACACAATGGAAATTTAAATGACAGAGAACCGTAGCATGCACAATAATACACAGGGTGCAGGAGTCTTAGTCATTCTAGAACTTTCACTATCTCTCTAGTAATGATTGTCAAACACAGGATTCCAGTGACAGTAGACAGCAGAGAGGGTTTACAGACCCAAAACCTTGCTCACTCAACCTCAGTTCCCTCAGAGGAACATCTAAGTTTTCAGCACATAGGTAACATTCACCTAGCATTTTTTTCTTTACATTGATTGGTCATTCCACAGTAATTGCTGTCGCCATCCCTGCTGACACTTTTTAAGGTCAATGTCATTCTAAGAAACTTTTTGAGAAAGGGAAAATGAACAACTCCTTTGTGTCTCCAGCCTTCACTGGAGTTAAGCCATGAAGTCACTTCATTCTTACCATGGAATAAGAATACTGAACATGTCTGGCACATCTCAGAGTCAACCTAAATTGACCTTGGAACCTGGCAGGAGCTAATGTGATTAGCTGAGTAACTATGGCCAGCTCTGCAGAACAGGAGTGAGTGGCCTGGTCTCATCAGACAGAAGCCATGTGAGAGCCGCTCAGCACCTCCTGAGTTACTCCCATAAAGATGTCAAGTTGCTTACTGAGGATCAGAGGAACTCTATTGAAGATAAAAGCTTTGTCTCAAGCGAGATTGCTGCTTCACACCCCACCATGTCATGTGGAGGAGGCAATGCTCAGGAATCCACTGGGGCTCTCGACCATTCTTCTGCTGAACTCATTTGCAAGGACATTTGTTTCAATTTCTCTGATTTGCTGTGTTTAAATTCTCACACTTTATGCCCTTTACTGATTGAGAGCTGGCCATGACTCGCTTACATTAAATATGAAACCTAGTCTCTTCCTAGCTCCCTTTTTCTCTATGGATAGAAGACCAAGAGGTGAAGTGACTAATTTCTTAACAAGTAGCAGTGCTTCAGCCAGAATCTACCCCAAGTTAAGCCAACACGTATTCAATTGGAATAACTATAAAATGGACATTATCTCAATTAAATTCTTGCATTTGTAGTAATGTTTTTACATATTCTTACTAAAACAATTTGCAAACTGAAATCATTTCCATTTTTGAAAGAGGCATAATAGAGAAAACTTATCTTTGCCACGTTTCCTTGCTCATTGCCATCCAATGTCTTACCTACTAAGAAATTTTGCACATTTGTATGAACATTCTGAAACAACATACTTACAAATGACATAGAGCTACTCCGTATTTTCAACTAGATAAATACCTGTATGATATATATTTATCCTAAAATGTGATATTTTCATTCATCATTGTACCTTGAGTATGTAGTCATTAATCTATTAAATTTATGCTTTACCCAGTCATAGGTCCATAAGTCACTGGTTTATTTTAAACAAATTAAGAAGTTTTTACACCTCGGTCATGTGTATGATGACATTTTTGCTTCTCTCCTCGTGAACATTTAAGACACACAAACCTGAATGGATAGTGTAGCCCTCCCTGTGCTTATGCCCATTTATGTTGGTTTCCTAGCATCACATAAATTCTTGAGCTAGTTTGTCTATAAACCAAAAATAAACCTTCCCTTCCTTAAGTTGTTTTTTATGGGGAGTATTTTATCACAGCAAGAAGACAAGTAGCTAATACAAAGTGAAATACACAGATTAAAAGAGTAAGCACCATCTTAAAAGCTTCTAGTTGCTATGGCAGAGAGGAGAAAACACATTAACTCTTGCACTGCAGTTAAATGAATCATCAGACAAGTTAAGCTCATCACTTCTGTTCATAATTCATTGTTTAAATTCAACAGCAAAGGTTGTCTCATAACACCACCCAACCTCAAGAGTAAATGCAATTCTACCCTGTGGCAAGAAGGCAGGAAGCCAACAATACTTGGTAAGCTGCACAATGCCCAGAATGTCTACTTCAACACAATACTTTTCTTTTAATAGTTGTGACATTTCTTAAGTACAAAAAGAAGAACATCTGTAAGGGTTATTTTTTCCAGAAAGATTGATGCTGGTTGTCACAACAAGTGAATTTTTTCCTCAGTTTTTATTAAATTACTCTCCACTTGTAATGAGAGCTTTCCAGGATATTTGCTTGAATATGAGCTCTCAGGATTATCATCTCCTTATATTCAACAGAAAATATGTGTTGCTAAATTTTAATTTTAAACAATCAAGTAATATTCTTTTACATTTAATTCGTATATTCTTAAGTAATACTGTGTTATGTGTCAGCTATAATTTTCTATGATTTGTTTATTCATGTCTACCTAATTTTTAGTATTATATTTTCACTAATTCTTTGAAATTTCTTACAATGCATTTGATCATGTTCACCCATTCTCAAAAATCTTCTCAGATACACTCTACCCCCATACCCAGCAGTTATCCATTTTTTTATTTTGTTAATAACCCAGTTCCAATTTGTGCTTCCCATGCGCACAGGAGTATGGAACATTTCCCTGGAGTATCATAAATTAACCCCTATCCTATTCATGCTAGAATGTTATTTCATGAGCTGTGCAGGCCTTATGAAGCCAACCACAGCTTCTGTGAGTTCATGAGTATGATGGTTCTGTCATGTCCAGAAAGCACTGCTTCAGTCCAGTCCTCCATGACCTCTGGCACTTGCAGTCATTCCATGCTCTGTTCTGTGCTGATCTTGGGTGTGGATAGGAGGCTTATTTACACATGGCATTTATAGTTCTTTACTCCTCTGGCTCAGTTTTTCTCTGCTTTTGACTAGTAGTGATTTTCTGTGTAAACCACCCGACTGTTCAAAGAAACTTCTCTGATGAGGTTTAAAAGCTGTGCCGATCAATAAGCATCAAGAAATGAAATTAGTGGGGAGTTGATGCTGTGTCCATTTAGCAGAATAATAGCTCCAGGGATGGACTTAATATTCTAGTTATTTTATACTTGATTTTTTTCCTGAATTATTTCTTCTTTTTTAATAAAGCAAAATTGGAGTTTATTAAGACTATATTTTAATATATATTTAAGCTTAGTTGGAAAGATTTATGTATAAAGGGCAATCGTATTCTATGGTAGAAATAAGCTTCTAAAAAGATAGTTCATATCTACTAGTTATCAGAGTTTCTAATATATTCTAAATGTGGATATTTATCAATAATATGTCTCTTCTATCTTTCCTTTCATTATAAATTTTCTACTCATTCATGAAACTTCAAGGTATTAAATTTTCCCTGAATTACTTGTACTTTTGTCTTGTTGAAAATAATTTCCTATCTTGAATTTATGAATATATTTCCTAGAACTGAGCTGGAATTTTTCACAGGCCAGGATCTCCATTAACAATTTTAGACTAATCTACATTTTTTCTGTCAAAGTCCAATATATATATATTTCAGCACACTTCCATTCCTGCACACACAATAATGCCATCACTGCACTGAGGAGAAAACCTCTCTTGAGTGGAAGCAGAAGGTAGTTCGGGACCTGCAGAGAATGTTAAAACAGCTGCAGACTGGCTACAACCTGTTCTGCTAATATACTCATGCTGCATTGGTAATAATAAAGTACAGTAATGAAACTACTGCTCCTGCCAGAGTAGCGTTCCCACTGCTCCCTCCTCCATCTCCTTATGTATGGAATTCTCCCTCTGCCCTACAGACAAATCTGTACTTCTGTTAACACATCTGATCACACAGCATGCTTTGTCTCAATTTTTATTACTTTTAGTTGTGTGTGTGTGTGTGTGTGTGTGTGTGTGTGTGTGTTTAAGTGTGTGAAAATTTCTGTGTAAGTGTGTGGGCATCACCATGCCACAGAATGTATGTAGAGCTCAAGGGAAAACTTACTGGAATTATTTTTTCTTCTTCCATCATGTAGGGATGGAACTCAAGATTTCAGGCATGGTAGAAGGTGCCCCTCACATCACATCATCCACCAAATCTTAAAACTTTCAATACAAGTATTGATGTAGAGAAGATACACTTCCTTCATTTGTCATGAGTAAGTTACTAATAATAAAAATTATGAAATTTTTTTATCAGTTTTGAAATCCTTTTGTTTAGGCGCACAAAAACAAAACCTTTTAACTTTGCTACACTAGAGTGAACAATGGTTATCTTCTGGCACATTGAACAGTTGAATTCATTGGTATTATTTATCTTTTCATCTTTTTTCTATTTTCTTTGTTTACAAATTTTGTAAACAACATCAATACTTCAGTTAAACTAGGTACTCATTTTATTGTTACTATAAAGATATTTTTTTCTGTTCTAAATTGGCTATTTCTTGTATATAGGACTACCATTTACCTTTATATAAGGAGATTCTACAGGGTACAATGCTGAGTTCTCTTTCTAAAATGTATTTATATATCAGATTGTTTCCCTTTTCTTGTGTCTGAACAGTTATTTTTCATGTTTACCTGCAATGATTAGTTCTTCTCTTACCATTAATATCAGTAGTAGGTTGTTTTATGATTGTTGTTTTTCAGTAAAGGCTTTTGTTCAACACTGAATGTAGCAATACACACCATAGATCTCATTAGACTCTAGTCATCGTATTGTGAATGAAATTTTCTTCTATATCTAATTTGTTAGGAGATTTCTATCACTGGTAGGTCTTGAGCTAAAGTTTTTTTTGTATGTATTAAAATGGTTCTATGACATTAAAGTAGAAAATGACAATAAATTTTCTAACAATCATTTTGTTCCCCATTACTCTGGATTGTTGTAGCAAAGTGTATTTAAAAGCAAGGTTTAAACTCAAGTACAATGTGTCACTCACAGATAAGGAAGCTGAAAATCTGAGATGGAGTACTGACATAGATGTGATCTGCTAGGAACCTTCTCTTGGTTGCAGATTTCATGCTTTGCTTGGGTCACAGGGAAGAAATTTAGCAAGACATATCTCAGATCACTTTTATGATCTCATTAAGGACTCTAGTACTCTCCTGATATAATCATTTACCAAACCCACTACCTTCTAAGTCAGTGGTTCTCAGCCTTCTCAGTGCTGCTACACTTTCATATAGTTCCTCATGCTGAGGTGACCCCCCCATCATAAAATTATTTTCATTGCTACTTTGTAACTGTAATTTTGCTATTTTTATGCATAACTATGTAAATATATGATATGCAGATGATCTTAGGCCACCCCTGTGAAAGGGTCATTAGACTGCCAAAGGGTTTATAAACCACAGGTTGAGAACCTCTGTTCTAGGTCATCATACTGGGGTTTAGGATTCCAATATATGATTCTTAGAGGCACAAACACATTCATATTATAACACAATCTTTGTACAAACCTATCCATGTTAACAAGAGTAGTACCTTAATATTTTTGTATTTTTTAACACCTACATTTTTGTGTGAAATTGGACTGAACTGTTTTTACTCAAACTCCTCTTTAATTCTGTTTTGAAATTTTTATAAAATTATAAAATAATAATGAGTTTCTCTATTTTTCATATTCTCTGGAAGTACTTGTGTTACATTGATATTAATTGTTCACTAAAACTTTAATGCAATACATTTGCATTTATGCACACTTTTGAAGTATATTTAGAAAATATCTAAATAGACGCTACTGGGTAATCATTTTTACTATCGATTTCTACTTTGCTGTAGGATCAGATAAATGTATTTTTAATATTTGTGAATGTAGCTTCACAGCATAAAAATGACATGCAACTTTCCTTTATACTAAAGAAATACATCTGAACTGTTTTTAAGTGATATTCTCAGTTCATGTGGTCTGAAGTCACTTAGTTGATGGCCTTTGTGTTGTCCTTTCTAATAATTTTATTGATTCAGTCTCTCAATTATTCAGAGGCATATTGAAATTTATTTTGACTATTGTAGATTTGTCAGGTGATGGGTCAGATCATGTGTGACTCCCCAAGCTTTTGTGTTAAAGGTTTAGTTCCAAAGCAGTTCTTTTCAGAGGTGGGACTTTAAGAGGAGATTGGGTCATGAGAGTTCTGACCTCACTGGTGGATTAAGCCATTGATGGCTCAATGTCTACTGACTGTGGGGCAGAGTATTAATTCTCTACGTAACTTCTGGTGAAATGAGTTGAACAGCTCTGCTTTACAACATTCTTCCTTTTATGTTTTCCCTCTTCACAGGTCCAGAACCAACAGTTGAGTGATCATGGCTGAAACTATGGACCAGAAAAATTAATTTGTCCTCCTTTTAAATTCTTTATAGAGACTAAAATCTTGTTAATAAAAGCATGTTTATTAGTGTATGTAAAGTTTTATTTTATATGATTTGGAAATAAATTATTTGATACATATTATTTAAATGATAAAACTTCTTCAGGATGAAATATTCAGTCAGAAAAAAAATCATATTACCCTAGCAGTAATTAAGCTAAATTTTTATTATTTTTATTAGAGAAAACTTTTGTATTTGGGGTATGAATACTCCCTAGTCTCTTAAGTAAGGTAAAATAACCTAAGAAAACATATCGGTGTGTTTTTAGATAAATAAATAAATGCATAAATATATAAATAAATAAAATCAGCTCCCGTTTAATATTATGGGGACTTTGACTGATGTGCATGAATATTTTGAATAATATACTCTGTGACCTTCAAGTTTTTTTACACAGTCTCTATTCAAGTCTCTATTGCTTTAACTTATACATGGCCATCCATGACAAAAGATAAATGTCCTTATATTCCAGGTAATTCAATAGCCCAAAATAAAAATGGAAGTCAGAAATTCCTGATTTTTTTTTTTAAATTACAATATAATTAGCTTCTGAAAGCCAACTTTTCTTATAGACATATAAACACACCAAAATGAAAACTTCTCTCAGATTTTTATCTCTTTTGATAACATTAGGGACATCCAATTGAGAAGTACCAACAGATAAAAGTTCAGGATGAGGGGAGCCAGGATAGACTGGAGATGACACCTGTCTTTGCAAGAGAAGGAAATCTGCAATTTGTACAGCAAAGTTGTCTTGTTGCCAAGTACATTTCATTCATGTGTTGTTGACCAGCAGGCTTATTAACGAATATGACAGACCATAATAAATAAATATTAATGCTTTCATGTCTTGCACAAAGTGCAAAAGTTTAAAGCCAGAAAGATTAAAAAAATTCTTCAAGACTTCTCAATTTACAAATAACAACTTAGGCTCCAGTAAAATAATAATCTAGCATTTTCTCATAGCATCATATAATGAAATATATTGATTATTATTTTCTTTCTACAGAATCTTTCAAAGCTATACATGCCTGTAGAGATATATAGATCCTATATTAATATTTTAGCCAAATTGTATGTTTTTCATTATGTGAATTTATTTTATATAGAAAAATATATACTTTTCACAAATTTTCCTGATGTATTGCTGAATATATTTTAAAGATTCAAAATGAAACTTGAAGAACTCAATGTGTATTTTTTAATCTAAAGTTTTAAATTTTATTTTCCAAATCAATATGAAAAGACTATTCTTTTATTAATAAGTGTTGCTCATTAAATTTTTTATAGTTCATTCTGATTCCTTTCCCCCTCTTTCCTCTCTTGTCTCTCCCTAACCCCCAACACCTTCCATTGTTTTCCTCTCTGGAGCCAATAGATGTTAAGTATTTGCTTATTATCACTCTCTTGATTGACAATGACTAAAGAATGCTCAGGGTATAATTTGACCTGTGCTCATCTTGGTATAGCTGCATTCCCTCCAAAATACTTTTGTAAGACCCGCGAGTTCAAAGATTTGAGGATTCAGATATTGTAACTAAATTATATTACTAATCCTTAATAGTTTAAAGCATGCTTTGATTCACAAAATAAAACGTTAAAGAATTCATAATTAAGTAAACTCTACAGAAGAAAAAAGTTACCAAAACACTGCTGGATGTGTCTTCAGACAGCCCTGTGTCTCTTCATAGAACTTGAGTTCAAACAATGGTTTTCAACTCCTCTAAGACAGAAAAACATGGTGCAAGTTCAGTGTCATCAGTATTACAGGGTACATAATAGGAAATCCCCAGCACAACTTCACCAGCATCTCTGTGAGAAGAGAGGAGCTCCACTCATCTGTAAGTCAGCTGATTTCCCAGGGGATCCCTATGCACACTCATGTCTGAGATACCTGATTCCACAGTCCCTGTCTCAACTTTGTATAAAGTAAGGCACAGTGTATTTTAATTCCATTTTCTCTAAGTGTTTATCTCCTGCCATTTCTCAGGCCACATAAATATCTGTGAAAGATACAGAGTATCAGCTGCTACCAAACTCATGTGCAGCCAAGTAATAGAATGATAACACAAACTCAAAGAAATTTGCTCAGTATAGTCTATGTTCCTTTGCAACTCTTTCTAAGAATTATTTCACTCATAATTCCTGATTTAGTGTTTATCTGTTTTGGTGAACTTGAGTCTTCCCGAAACAATCAATAATATTTTTCTCATTATTAATTATACAGTGTCTTTATGGTAGCCATCTACCAAGTATCTATTGACTAAATGACAATTAACTATGCTATCACAAACATACTTTCCATAGATCAAGACATTAACAATAATACCAAGTCTCTATGATACCCTCCTCTAATATGATGGACTTTTAATAAAAGCATCATTGTTAGTAGATTCTAATACTGCAAAAATGAACAGGTCTATGGTCATTGGGAGGTGGAGAAAAATGGTTTGTGTGATTCAGAAAGCTGTTCTGAAGTTTCTGAAAATAGGAAATCTATGACTTATTTAATTTACCTCTGAACCACAGAGATCCCCCATGACGAAGGAGAATAGTAACTTTCTATAATAAGTATTAATTGGAAAGAGAGCAATTTTCTCAATATATAACATTACTTCTTAAAATTTTCCACTCACTATCCCTTTTATCATGAGAAATATTACACAATCCTGGAAATATAGATATATAAAATAAAATATAGGTCAAATAAATAATAAATCATAAAGAAACGTTTATGTAATTTTACTATTTACTGAAGAACAATCCAAAGTTATATATCGATGAGATGCACAATCTTGCTCATACTTGTAGCAAGAAGTAATTCTTGGTTGAATATTTGATAATGTAGGACATAGAACATCTCCAAAAATTTTCAGAATTGATTGAAATTTCAGTTTTATAATTATGAAGATTAAATATGCCTTTTCACATAAATATGTAATACAACATGACAAAAGTATGTTTAGAAATTCTTTCCTAAGCCTGAGCTAAAAATTCACTTACAATTTTATGAAGTTCAAATCAGCAATTCAAGTAGAATTTTTATAAACAAACATTTTAACACAGTACAGTCTAAAATAAACATTTTTAAAAATAAGCTTTATTATTATTATTAAAATCTTGCAAAGAAAAATTAAATAATCGTACACCAAAATAAATCAGACCATAGTTTATACATAATAATGAACTTCTATATAAATAGGATAGTCATTCTGAAGCTATGAAACATCACATTGGATTTTACACTTTAAATATCAAGTATATTTTATGCATATATCCAAGCAAAAATGAAAAATCCATGATAGAGTACGAACTAGATAACAACTAGATTCACAAAATCTTTCATAAATTCATACATTACCTATATTCTGTTCTTTGAAAAGGCAATAAAAATAAAATATGCCAATTTGGTACTTAGATGTTGAGTAATAATAATATAAAAATATTCAATTTGCTTTCTATAATTAAACCATCATTTTACTATAAGAACAGAAAACTCTATGCACAGGAAAAATTGCAGTCACCACATAAAGAATCTGTCTGAGCTGAATTGCTACAAACAGTGTTCACTAACAGTGTGGGCTATGAAGACATGTTCAGTACAAAGAGTGTGCATTGTGTTTAGAAGCAAGACTACAAGGATACTTCACTATGTAGAATAAGTAAGCACTTCCAGAAACACACTGGACTCATTACATGGTTGATTTTGAATTAATTGTTCTTTGCTGCATATTGAGAAAACTTTTTTCTACTGACAAAATATCGGGACCCATATTCAGATATGCCATTCTATATAGTGATATACCTACTGCTGAAGGAACTATAGACATACTCAATCATCCATCATTATATCTACAAAGATACACCTTCTCTTTATCAAATAAACCACTCACAAGTTCATCTTGACATCTGTATGAATATATCTATGCATACCATGATTACACACCACCTACTTTTGGTTAATTGAAAACTATATTCAAAATGATATTCTGATATATCTAGACATGTCTCAAATAATTATTTTTAAGAAGATGAACAATAAGTCTTCTAGAAAAAATACAGCATCAGAACTTAAGGAAAAAAACTACAGGTGTTCTGTAGACTAGCATCTCTTTTCAAATTCCAACTATGATAAGTACCATTTACGTTTTGTATAACTTTTACTGGGGAGACACAGACAAATGTCTTCTCACCATGATTAATGCACTGATGACAGACAGTAAGGATCCTGCTGAAATTCAACTTGACAAGTCAATTAATTAGTTTATAAAGAACGGTATAGAAGTGTGGGTGAGGAATTACTCACCAAAGCATAGATGACTCAGACGCAGTTATGGATAGTGCCACAGAGAGGACAACTCATGAAAGCTGCATGCAGCTCCCTGAACCACTTGCAGGTTTCTTGACAGGTTGGAAAGTCTCTGCTCACAACCTTTACTGTTTATGTATCTTGGGGAGAGGAATCCTTGTCAAGTTTGTAAATTTCAGCTTTGGGGGATTCTGGAAGTTTGTTACCTTCTTGAGTCTCATAAACATCACCTCCCTCCTGAAGGAAAGGTTTCAATTAAAAGGAAATATATCCACTACAGTGGCTTTAGGCACTTGACTTTGCTATCTATTTTATAAGGTGTTGAATAATAATAGTACTTTCCTGATAAAGCCAGGAGTATTATAACACATTATCACACATAGAAAGTTTATAGTTTGGTAATGTCTATTATAACAGAGAATAGAATATGAAAATGGGACCCAGGCAAGAGTCTGTGTGTTTCCCTAACAATAAACTCCCAATCAATATTAAATATGAAGTGATCAAAAAGACATGACTTTACTTAACTTGAGATTTGTGCTGCATAGATAATAGCTCCCTGTAATCTCCACTGAGGATTCAACTCAGACTCACAAAGTGTATGTCTACCAGGTGACAGTTGTTTGTAAAATATTTTACAAATGGTAAAACATTGCAGAAGTGAAATGAAACAACAAAATAACAAACACTCTAGCTCTTTTTCTGGGCCATGTGGTTTTTGGGTCTCTTCTCTGATCACTTCCCTGGGTATATCTCACTTCTCTAAGATGTACACCTTAGTCTGTGAGTGTGACATTATTCACCTCCTGATATTGCATCCATTCATGAGACTTCACTCTCACTCATGCATGACTTTCTTTGGTGACCTTTCTTCTGATTAAGAAAATAGTAGAGAAATAGGTTTCCTGATATTTAATTATATGCTTAGTATCTTTGTATTATGTCAGATCTCAATACCTAGAAATTGAGTTCTTATATACTTTGCCCCACAGAATATGAACTAATAAAAAACTAAATGCTGACTACATGAAATTTGCACATAATCTGTTACATATGATAAAAAGGCAAGTTAGAAAAGGCAGATAGATCCTGAGCAGGGACATTCTTTAAAAATCAAAGAAATAAAGAAAAAGAAAGAAGAAACAAAAAGACCCAATGGTTTGTTCCAGGGGAGTGGAAAACATGTTTTGAAGTTAGTCCGCAGTAAATGGTTGAAAAGGAAAAACTGGTGTGTTTGCTGGATTTTTCCATAAACATTGAAAATTTAATCTTCTTCAATATACATGTTTCTAACTTTGTGTAAATGCACAATGAGGAGGTATTTTACCCCCTTGAATCCCAGCATGACTACAAATATAAATTACTCTCTTTAAAAACAGTAACCATTTGATTACTAAATTAATTTCAGACTGAAAATAACTCACTGTCCCCAGTTTCATCAAAACATTGGTTGAAGGCTCTGCAGTTCTTCCAGACCCTCCACAGTTCACAGATGCAGCAGCAATTGCCGAAGAATGAAGCCAAGCTCCAGGTATGCTCAGTTAGTTTCTTGGTAGTTTAATGTCAGAGTGGTTCATTTGGATTTTGTCCTAATTCAGAAGAAACAGCAAGACTTTTTGTTTATAATATTGTTTTGGGTCCAAATACTGTCTTGTGAGAGAAATAAAACTATCTAAGAAAGCCAGAAGGTAATTTCACCTCCAAAACACCTCATAATGATATGATTTAAATGGGTAACGGTGTGAATTGATGTACATGGTGGGAAATAATCTAAAACAAGCAAGGTAATGTGTGAACAGGAAACCAAGCCTGGGGTTAACGATGGAGGACATGTTGGTAGGAATTAGCAATAACACAGTAGAGAGTGTAGAGAGGAAGAGAGAAAGCTGAAGTGGGGGGGTGGGGAGTCCTCTTAGCTGGGCTCACAGCCACTCTTTCCTTCTAAAGTGGCCCTGATCTAGTAGCACTCTGTTCTTTGTTCTCACCTTGGCATATCAACGGCAGACTATCCTAAATCTCTTGTGTGTGTATATACTTTACACACACATTAGAAAATAACATTAGAGAAAGATGAGAGGGATAATAGGATTCTATTTGATATTTGCATGACAGTTTATTCTCTGACATAATCCTCTGAAGCACCTGTGATTGTTTCCATTTTACAGATCACACTAACAATGACTGAGGTTTACTAACTTAACCAGGGTCTCACCACTACTGTTTCAGTACCAGGACTTCAATGTGAAGGTCATTATGCACCATTTCCTCATCAGCCTCTCTTAAATCAATCTATTCTCTGTTGTAACTACATCTCAAAAGCTCAAATGGTTTCTCTGCCTTATGACCTCCAAGCCATCCTCAACTCCTTGTTTTTCCTAATCTGCATCCTCTTGGCACCACCCAACTCACTTCTAAAATACTCCCTGAGCCATTTGAAGGACATCCTGTTATTTGGAATACGCTCATCTCCCTCAAAACAAGTTTATGTAGGCTTGCTTGATGGTACCCATCTGCTAATGAAGCTGTCTCTATCTCATTCCAGACATGAGGTTTCTAACTCAATCCATATTTGCCGTGTTCTTCATACGCATTGCTCATGCTCCCATCTCAAGGACAAGGGAAGTCATCTTCACATTGATTTAGCTCCAGAATATTTGTTGCTACTGCTGAATCCTGTGAGAGTGAGAATAGCCAACGTTAAAGTGTAGATGAGAGATCTGACAGTATACCAAAGGATACCATCACTCTATGCTTGTGAGCCAGCTAGACTGATACATACAGCTACCAAAGACCCCATCTCAATAAGACAGGAGAACATATCAAAATTAAAGTTTGTCCTCTAACCTCTATGCACATACAGTAACATTCACTTGCTTACACATACACAAAGATATTCTTTAAATGTAAGTCAACGATTCTTTTAAGCGAATAAAGCACCATGTCACTCTCATTAACACTTGTGGCTGAATGGTCAGTAGTGTAATCCTATATCCAGTCGACGAAGAATTGTCAGTTGTGAAGAAAGTTTTAATCTTCTTAATTAATACATTCTTAATTATTCTTGAGAAATTAAGTCTTAACCAATTGCTTTTAATTAACATTTTTAATTAATAAATCTCCAGCTCAGACCACAGGATGAAGGGGTGCACCTCCAAAGCAGACACTTTAGTATCTTTTTTTTTTTTTTTTTTGGAAAAGACTGTTCCCAGGATTAGAGAACAAGAGACAACTGTGAGGCAATACAGGGCTCTCTGACTTTCTCAACAGCCTCAATCTGAGGCTTTTCTCCTTTCATTTGGAACTGTAGTCCTCCACCCACACCCCATTGCCATAAGTCCTGCATTAACCTGTGACCTGAAACTGATGATCTTTAGTCCCATGGACAGCAAACTGGGAATGTCTGAGCCAATATCTGTTTAACCACCCTTGGTGAGTGAACAGAATAGTGAATAGAGTCTTTACTGAGTTTGCTGGATCTTTAGAAAGAACAAGACTTAAATATCTGCTATTTTTAGCCCATGAGAGTGGAGATTAGGTGTTACTTCAGTATCATTATTTTGTCAGACATGATGGTTAGTATTCAGTGAATGTACTTATATTTCTAGTAGCCTTTACAAGCTAAAAACAAATAATAAAACTCAAGACTTGTGGAATCACAGGCAAGGCATTATCTTACTTATTAGTTCTTATCTATGCAATGATAGGGAATGAGACATATTTCTTCAAATATGTTTCAATATTATAGCAAGGTTGGATTAATAAAATTAGAATACATTTCCTTTTTTCTATTTGCTACAATAGTTTGTACATAATTAAGCTTTTTTAAGTACTTAGATACCAATGAACCTATCTACACATGGAATTAAATTATTGAACTATTTGATCTGACTGTTCTTGAGTGGGCTTTGGTAACTATAGCCTCTTAAGGAATTTACATTTTATATAAAATGTAAAAGTATTACCTACAAAGTCATTGGTTCTTTTTTTGGAGTGATGCCTCATTGTTCCTTCCTAACATTGTTTATTTCTGAACTTCTCCTTAATCATTTAGGTATTTTTAATTTATTTAATATTTAATTAATGCCAGCATTGTTTTTGTTTAGAAGGTAATCAAATATGTTCTTATCTTATTCAATCTGCTCTGATTGTTGTCGTTCCTTCACTTGAGTTTCAGTTGTTTTTTTCCAAGTTTCTAAAGGCATTGCTTAAGTTATTGATTCAAAACAATTCTTTTATTTTTTATCAAATTGATGTCTCTGCTTCTATGATCTTTTTATACTTTATAGATTGAATTCTATCTGGATGCAGAAGTCGAGTCTTAAATTGTGGTCTATTTACAAATCACAATGTTGTCAAATTCCCTCAAATTGCTATCAAAGGTAAATTGAAGATACCACTCAGGTAGCTCCTTTCTTAACAAAGTTGAGAGAATAGGAAAGGGCCCAATGCCTTTTTAAGAAATGTGGTGTGGATCACAAAATATAAGGTTATTACTGGCCTCATTGTTCTTCAAGCCTAGTCAATAATTCAAGAATGAGTACCCCAGTATGAGTGGTCCTCTCTGCTTCCTCTTTGCACTGGCATTCCCTATGCTGCATTCCTCCACTAGCCCTTCACCCATCTAAACAGATTTTAGATTTTAACATAATTTACAATTCTGAGAATATTCACAAATTTAAACATAACATACACATTGAACTTACCCTCATGACATTTATAACACAGGTTCATTTAATCCTCTTCAAACAAAGTGCCAAACAAGGAAAGCTAAACACTAGACAACAGCCACTGCCAGCACTGAGTATCATGTAGCCACGATCATTCAAACAGTCTTGTCTGTCAGATCAATATGCTAATGAAGGTGGGAAATATAATGCAAGGTGGAATTTTGGATATTTTCCTTTATTTCTACTTTGAATAAATAGTTCTCCCTCTCTCTCTCCCTCTCCTTCCTTTCCCTCTCTCTCATTTTTGAGTTTGCTATACTTTTTTAGTAACCCACACATTTAATTACCTTCATGTCAAAGAATCTTGAAGGGACACATCTGTTAACACAGTTTATGGCTGCCATTTGATCTTGTTGGAATTCTTATCTGATTGACCACTTTCTCTAAGCATAGACATTTAAATATTTTTTAAACCTGTTTTAACCTAATAATTTTTAATGAAATGTAAGTCATTAATTTAAATAGAAAAAAAATTCTGAATCAAGCAAACCAATACAATCCAATTCAAACACATGCTAATTTGATATTTACATGTGGATAAATGATGATAAGAAGGTATAAAAGGTCTTTATTTTCCATAATTAAATCATTATGCTTCTATAATTTTATGTATGATAAAATACTTCAGTACACAGTACAGTAGTTACAAACCTGATCCAAGGTGTTTATGGTGTTCCATGGTGTTGTTTGATATGATTGGTGCAAAGTGAACCTGTCTGTACTCAGAATCAAGGATGCAGGGAAGTCATGTGACACAACACTGCTGAGTAATGCCAGATCCTTACCGGATTTGCTATGTTTGATTTTGAACTACTCTGTTGTCACTGCACATCAGGATGGTAATGTTTCTAGTATGTTTCTGGTTTCTCTCTTTGAGTTGAGAGGCTCTGTGGCATTGTAATTACTAGTATACGGAATAGGTTTTTGAGGGGCTGTTTCAAAACCTTGTTAGCTTTACATTCTGAAATTTCACAGTGATGCAGCTTGCTGTATTTCATTAGTCACATTGAATAAGCATTCTGGGAAAAATAGGTGCCAGTGATAGAGATATAAATAGAAATTATTTAAATTCTTATTTCAGTCATAGAATAGAACTCTTTAACTGAGGCTTAAATTTCTTTTCCATTCCAGATTTCTAGGCATTTCATCAAGTTTATCCGGCAAATTTTATTAATTTTTGGTTTACTTTCATTATTCTCAGTTTAAGAGCTTCTCTTTTTGTTAGTTAGTTTTTTTGTTTTGTTTTGTTTTGTTGCATTTTGTTTTGAATAGGGATTTCTTTGTGCTGCCCTGTCCTGGCATTTGCTCTGTGGACCAGGCTGTCCTTGAACTCAGAGACCCTCTGGCCTCTGAGTCCTGAATCCTGGGATTAAAGGTGTACTCCTGGCTTAAGGTCTTCTTTTTTGAATTTGTGTTTCTTTTTAGTTTTCTTTTTTTAAGGAATTTAATATTCTTTCTCCATAGTTTTCTTTCTAAAAATTTACTACTTTGATTTGTCAACAGTTCTGTTTCCTGTTCCTTCTTCATTGCCTTCCCTTTGTTTCAGCCCAAATTCTACAAATTATAAATCAGTCTTAAGCACTGGTCTCTGCTTGTCTCTATCATCACTTAGTGCTGTGCTCTCCTTCTGCAACCTCATATTCTCCCCATGACATATCCCCATGTCATCTTCCCACTTCCCACAACTCTTTTCTTCTATCTAAACTAAAATAAGATTCTGTACTAGTGAAATGTCCCTCAACTCAGATTTACAGGAGACTAATGAGCTTAGAATTAACATGAAAAACAAAATTTTTGTTCCATATCATATTTTTCAGGAACCACTAAACCATTGATGTGTTGAAAAAAGTCATATATCACAGAGATTTGGGATCATCTCTGTTTATTGCTGCTCTATTCACAATAACAAGAATATGAAACCAGCATGGATGTCAATCAACAGATGAATGGATAAAAATAATGTGATTTATATACAGAATGAAATTTTTGCCAGCCATAAACACTGAAATTACATTGTTAGTAAAATAGAACTACAGAGTATAAGACTAAGTATTAGTATATTAAGTAAAGTAAGACAGACTTAGAATGATTAATAGCACATTTTATATTCAGAACACACACATACATACGTGTACACAAGAAAGTAAAAATGACAATGTCACATACTTGAATTAAAATGTCTTTATGAAACTCATAACACAAATAAAGAAAAGTAACACTATTATACCATAAACATTATATTTCATTTTCAGGAGTGCTATTTGCTATTTTATTTATGCATCTGTGATAAATAATTAGGAAAACTATTCATTCACCTATTTTCCATAAGATACAGATTTGTTAGATGCAACCATGAACTATGTCTGGTTGAATAATTTATTTGCTCAGTGCTAAAATATTAAATTTCTTTCAATAAGCTGGAATGAACATTTTAGCCGTATTGTAAGGATTTCAAATATAGAAACACCTTGGTAATAGCTTAAGTTGCATCAGCTAAATATAATCATCTCCAGGTGCTGCAAGTATAAACTGGCCAATAAAAGTCTGTGGAAGTTTTCAGGGTATGTGACAACAATCAATAAAAAAGAGGACATGAATTTGAAAGAGAGCAAGGGGGGATTTATGGGAAGGTTTGGGAGGAGAGAGGGGAAGGGAAATGATGTAATTATAGTATAATTCCAAAAATTAAAACAAATAATATATATATATTTTTTAAAAATCTGTCAAAGTTCGTAGGAAGAAAGGGAAAGTGACCATTAGCTAGAAAACTCCAGCACTTGTTTAAGTTTCACTATCTTGAAGATAGAGTAAGTTTCCAGGACAGTCAAGGGTCTGAGGAGGGTATCAGAGCTAGCCATTGGTTACAGTGGCCTGTCCTCGGGCAGGTTCTTCTTAAAACTCCAACCTCTGACCTCCTCCTTTTCAAGGAATTCCCTTGCCCAGAAATTGGGGCATCAATGTTTGTATTTAAAACGGTTCATATCAGTGTTCTAGATGTGGTTCCCACCCTGGGATGGCAGCTTGTGAGATTTATGTTCTCAAGGGGCTGATGGATCAATCACAATGACCGGCTCACATTTCATAGCTGGCTGGGACTGCACGAGGGAATAGATAATGGTGCCAGCTCCTGCTGTTAAGAACTCTCCTTGTGCACGTTACCAGGGGGCTCCATTATCACACAGCTGCTGGCTGAGCATGAAATCAACAAAGAAAGTTAATTACAGGATGTGAATGTTTAATGGCAGGAACCTTGATGACCTGATGGATCTATCATAACTGGATGCACATATATGCTTTCCAGAAAGGTCTAATAAGAAGCCCTGGCAATGCACCTCACAGAATACTTACATTTTCATCAAGCCTTTTTTATGACTGATATTCTTTCTTAACCCACTGGTGGGGGAAAATGACAGGTTTCCCAGTCCTGAAGTGTTTCTAGAGGTGGTAGTCATCTTATTATTTGCTGTAGTCATTTTATTCTTGTTTCTTTTTGTATTAAAAATGAGGACTTTTACCTTGACTCGATTAAAAACATACAGAAAATCATTATCATCCCTAATAGGCCCCCTTCTATTTCCATATTCTTTTGTTTTTACCTAGATTCTGCATATGAGAAAACATACAAGTTTTCTTTCTATGTCTGTCTTATGTAGTTAGTATGAGGGTCTCCTTTTACACATTTTCTTGAATAGAATCTAATTTTACTTTTTAGGGTTGAATAACAGTCCACTGTGCATATATGCCAGAGCTTCTCCCTCCTCTCATTGGTTCATAGCTGTAAACGGCCCTGTGATAAGGAGGCTTCCCGGCAATGACCCTAAGCACAGTCTCCAGTCATTGTGGTTAGTCTTAAACTGCGCCTGGATGTGAGCACATGTATTTAAAAGGTATTAAGAGCATTAAATCTTTGAGATTGTAGATTTAAGGAGTATAGTTCATGCATACAAATTTGTTCTATTTTATATCATTTAATGTTATAGATAAATTATGTTTTATTTGATCATGTGTTGAAATTTTGAGTTCATTCTACTTATTCATTGTAATTACAACATTGCTATAAACAACTCAGTACTTTTACATTGGAAAATATTATGATAATGCTCCTAGAATTAGATATATTCACTATTTTTAAAATAGACTTTACATAAATTTTAAGTAAATTTTAAAAATTCTGATATTTGCTAGCTTATTCACTGATAGAGTAGAAATCAGTGTTTCTATTTCTTTTCCATTATCTTTCTCTCAAAATCCTTTTAAGATATTTCTTATTAAAGCTATGACATGGTTTGATAACACATTTTCTATATTCACTTATATCTTATATACATCTGAGCTTTACACATAAAAACAATGGTTTCCCCTCAGCTCACCAATGTCACCCTTTGTGTGAGCTGTTACCCTGTTGAGAACAGATTGCAAACACTCTTTGATTCGTATGTTACTGAATTCTGTCAAACTTCACTGGAGGCAAGCAGAGACCAGGCTCCCCACTTCCCACCACACATGGTATTTGGAAATAGTTACAAACCTCAAACTTGTTAATAGTACCAAACACTAGGAATGGGAGTATTTACTTGTTTCAGGGATTTTCCCAGTATTATGGGGCAAAGGCTCATTTCAAACTTTTAAGCAATTTACATTTAGAAAGTTTGTTTCTGAGTGTCACCATGGTCCTCAGCATAATTTAGACTTTTAAGTCAATTTGGTATTGATTGAACCAGAACGGTCAATTATTTCCTGCAGAACTTCTTTACTTCTCAGATTATTGACCTGGTCAAGTCAATTTGTAATTAGACAACTTTTTTAAAGTACTTTCTCTCCGTGGTGATAATGCAGCCTTCAAACCCTGATGCATACATCCAAACTTGATGATTATGAAGGTCTGATACTTTGCTGAAATGGAAACTATTTCTGTTTTCATTCAGGTGCTTCTTGTGCTTGCATTTGAGGTAAAAAGAACTACTAAGTGGGAATTGAATCACCTCTGTATTAGGCAGGGATGGTGTAAAATATCATGTCTGAAGTTGAAACAATTAAATGGCAGCAATTTCATATAATTCAGTCTAATGGTTTAATTTCCTCTCGGTACCCTGGAATAAGAATGAGTGTTTATGAAGAGGACTGTCCAAGCTCTGCCACAGAGATCTTAAATATTCCGTGCAAACTTAGACCCTATAAGGAAGCAGCAGGAAACCAAATGCACAGAGGACTCACTACACTTTTTTTTTTCAGCCTGATACCCACACTGCAGAGTCTGCCTTCCTGAGTACACACAACAGACACAGCCTTTGCCATGAGATGAGTCAGGAAGAGATGACATTCTGGTCTGGTCCTTTTGTGGCTCTGTGAGCCAGGCATTGCTACTTACTCAGTCCTCAGGTGCCCATGAGAATTTGGCTATTTGCTTTGAGGGATTTGAACAGCAGCTTATCAGCCTTCTAAAAGGAAGAACCAGTTCATGATCCAAAAGGAAGCATGAAGGCACAGTGATGAAAGTTATTATTAATTCATTAATTTATTTATTTATTCCTTCCTGGAATTGACACACACTAAAAAACCAGCATGCTCTTGTTCAGTGAGTAAACAAATCAAACTAATAGCTCTAATTACCATTTTCACCACTTGTAAAGGATGTATAACCAAAGCAGTGATACTTATAGAATGCTAAAAGGCTGAGATACTGTAGTTGAGTAGACATGCGTAATACACAGATAATATACAATGGCCATGACTTACATTAAGGAGAAACCATACTTCGAGATTTGAATGTTGACTATTTTCTGTCTTGTGATATATGACATGAAACTCCTGTGATTCTGGTCAGTGAAAGCATCCTCAACTCCAGTTTAGTCATAGCTGCTCTATATCACAGTGTATGACTAGACTGTGACTTTCAAGAGGTCATAAGTATTAAATGATGATGGTTTCATCTCACAAGGGCTTTATTGGGATGTCACTCTCTGATACATATAAGACCATCTGCATTTCACTTTCCCATTGTGATACTGTATTCCAAACCCAAGAAAAATGAGTAATATGCAGGTGTTTTATCACTTACATCTGTCTAGGATCAGGATATATTACATTAGAAGACTTTTGTATGACCAAAGACTTTGCCATCTCAAGGTGTAAAGATTTGCTTATAGCTTCATTTAGTAGACAAGATTGATTGCCATGACCTTACTCATGTGCTTTTTCTCCTAAGGCACTAACCATGCCATTTCACAACAGTTTCTACATATCCCCATCCATCCTTGGCTCATATTTTTGTCTTCTTCCTAGGAACATGTCCATATTATAAATTGCCAATATAGCATTTATGCAGAAAATAGAAGTGGGTCCATGTATTTTAATTGGAAGTGCTTAATGTGAGGAATTGGAGGCTTTCAGGGTCGTTAAAGTGCTGGAGAGGAGATTCACATGCATCCACGTGGATCTTGTGCTCATCTCTGAAAAGTAGGATACTCTCATAAGTTGTCAACAAAAGCAATGCAGATGCTAAGTCTCCAGGAAGCAGCCATCGGCGGTCCCATGAGCTACACCAGCAGTGATTTTACAGAGTCCTGGCAGAGAAGCTTCTGAAAAACCCAAACAGCTGTTTCTAAATTTGTTTGAAACTGCCCCAGGGAATAATGATTCTCCTTGTAATACACCTTCAGACAACAGGGAGACAAAAATAAAATGCTTGCAAGTGGATCAATGAATGTTTAAAGAAAATGTCTCACAGAGTTGCATCTTGTTTCCTAGATCCTTATATTTGAGATTTGAGAAAAACTGGTCCATATGAAGACAGCCATGTCAGAGAACAACTAGCATGTCATATTCACACTGCAACTCCTGCATGGCATTGACACCACCTGACATAGGACTACATCTTTAAATTTTGCTTCAAAGAAGAAAAGTGTGGATAAACTTTGTGACTCCAGTGCAATTTGGTCTGATAACTGCATCTATTAGATGAATTTTATTTTGGTGTTTATGGCATAGTGAATATAACACAGATAAGGACATTGGCAAAAACATGTATGCAAAGGAAACTCCAATTCCCAAATAAACTATGAGAGGGTCGGTATAGAGGAACATTTGGAAGAAGTTTTTGTTATTTTGGTTTCTGTAAAATTGCAAAATGGCATTTGGATTAGGTTTGTGTTCCCACCCCAGCTGTGGTATAGTTGTTTTCGAGTTGGGTTTGGAATGCTTGATGCAGGTGGCTATAATTTGGTTGGATGCAGTCATTCTGTCACCTGTAGCTTGTTTTTGGAATTGGGTGCTGCATGGGTTGATGAGAACTTTTGGCTTAGGATATAAAAAGTCTGAAGCCCCAAGAATTGGTGTGGGAGTTGGTTAGTGGTTCATGGTTTGGGTTGCTATCATTTGTTAGTGTGATAATTCCAAAAAGAACAAAGGTTGGAGAGATTGAGTTTATAGACCGTGAGCTGAGACACTAGTCTGACTCACTGCTAGTTAGTCCTCTTCAAGCTTAGGACAGCCTAAAAAGTGGCTGTGTAGATTTTTACCTTTCTCTCATTCTATATCAAGGCCGCTTATAAAAGTGGTGAAGATTTCTTTCTTTCCTTTCTCTTTCCCTAAGTTGAGGATAAAAGATTGTAGTGTACTGCTATAGGCGGGCATGCTGTGTGTGGGTGGCAGATCCCTTCAAATTCAGGAAAGAGTGCAGCCTTGCCACTGGTGCTGGCCCATCATATCCATCTACCTTTCACAGCTTAGTCTCCCATCGCCATATGCACCAACTGGATCATCTTCTCCACATGACTACTGAGAGTCTCATCATCTTACAAGCCAATGAGAACATGTGATGTGGAATGAGGCATACACTGGGACAAACAGAACATCTAATCCTGTCATTGTTGAAAGCTGCCTAAAGTGGCTACCCTTTGGTGAATAGTCCCACTTAGAAAAACACATATTCTCATATTCCATGTGAATTTGCTAAGGTCTCTTCCTCAAATGTTTAATAATATCCCTTCATAGCTTGCACACAAAATGTCCTAATCATGAAACAATCTTATGTATGTTTGTGGTGCTCAAGTGGTTTTCTGGAGCAGTGCTTGTCTACCATGTATAAGGTCTTGGATTTGGTTGCCAATGTTGCAAATAAATTTATACAGGTGAAAGGTGATGGAAGCACATTTCTAAACAGAAAGACGTTATAAATATGGCTTGATGGTCATGACTGATATTAGAAGTAATTAGCAACTTCAGCTTTGCATCAGGCATGGCCTCTGTCACTGCCATGACTACTGTTGCAAGCTTAGACTGGAAACCATCGAGAACAAACATCAACACAGACCAGCATCAATGTCTCAGACCCACTGTGGAAGTTAGACTTCTTGGTCAGAGATATATGAGGCCATGCTCTGAGAAAACTACTAAACTCTTTGTAAGTTTTATTACCTTCACACATTGAGGTAAGACATACACTTTAAAGGGTTAGTGGAAATTGGAAATAGGAATTTAGAACTGTGGCTAGTATAGATGTTCTAAATATATCAGATTTATCACTTCTGTTCCCAGTCTTCCACTTACATTTTAAGTGCCATAAAAACTGTTTCATGCCAGGCGTGTCAGACACTGGACATTTGTCTCTCTTCTGCCCCTTGTTTTAGAAAACATAGATAATCAATGACTAGAAAGTTGATGGCCCTATTGAGAGGTGATGGGATCGTGAATATATTGACTGCCTCAAAGTAATCATTAGATAGGTTTGCACTGAATGTGCATTTAGGAAATGATGCTCTTTGGAGGATTGAGGTCTCCCGTGGTGTGTCCTTGGAAAGCATTACTCTGTCCCTACACCTGTCTCTCTACTTCCTAGCCAAGATGAGATGAGCAGCTTTGCTCTCAGGCTCAAAATATTGCAGACAAATGAACATGGACTGTAACCTCAGAAATAATTAGCCAAATATTTCTTCCCTTCTGTTCAATCCCTTAATAGATTTTACATTTCACCACACTAATAAAAATTAACACATCTTTGCAGCCCTATAAACACACTACACACACACACACACACACACACACAGGCACACAGGCACACACACACACACAAACAGGCACACAGGCACAGGCACACAGGCACACATACATACACACACGGTGGGGGGGCAGTGGAGAGACTCATTTAATTAGAAGTGTCATGACAACAGTTTGCAAACCTAGGAGTACTATAAACTAAATAAGAAGGAAAATAAATATCACCAGCCCAGTTAGAGATCAGAGGGGACCACATGGTATCAGACAGAACACAATAGCTCCATATATGAAGAATTTTGGTGGCATAAAGGAGTACTAAAATAATAATAACAATAAAATTCTCACAGTGCTATTGCTCATCTTTTCATTCATTGGGTTTCATTTCTGTAGTTTATCATTCCATCCTTCTGGGATGATTAAAGAACCGGTTATTGCAACCACATGTTGATGCCAGAGAGCAACCCTGGATTTATTACAAGCCATGGCTTAAGGACAAAAAATTTCAGATGCCAGCACCAACCCCCAAGGTCATTTAGTCACCAGTATGAGCTGTAATGGATTATTGATCCCATGGACTCTAAAGACTCTTGGAGATCTATCATGGGTTAATCGAGGATGGTGTGTGCATGCTTATTTATCTACTGTCTCCTGATTTGTCAAGGGTGATTCTTTGTACTGCAGCTAGTTGGGTTTGTGCTGGTTTCTTAGTGGAAAGAACAGTCTTTTAGGATTCATGCTTCAAATACTAACTAATGTAATAATAACTCAGAGAACATACTTCTCTAGTAGCCAGATAATAAAGCTTCTGAAGGTTTACATCCAAATATTTCAAATGCTGCAAACATTTCTGTGCCTATCATCATTAAAAGCTTGTAGGATTTCATTTTCACTTTAAAATCTTTTTATTGCTATAGTACTCTCATGAATTAGCTCGGCCATCCACAATTGTTTAATAACTCTGTGTTATTGTTGTGTTTTTTGGAGGTGGGGAGTCAAATTCCCTCAACTAAGATTCTTTCATTATTTTTCAAAGTGTAGATTCTTACTTACGTATGAAAACCTGAAAAATGAGTGACTTAATGGAAATCCTTGCATAATTACTACCTTGATGCCACAAACGTGCATCACCAATGATCTTGCTCTGTGTACACTAAAAGACTATTTCAGTAAAGAGTAATGCTTTGTTGCAGTGAGCAACTCTCTCTTTCTCCAAGAAATGCTTTATATAAATCTCTAGAAAGACAGGAATATTATGAGAAGATATGTTTCCCCTTATATAGGATAAGATAAATAAAAAATATGTGTAGCTTGTCTGGTTGTCTATAAACAGTCTATTGCATCAGTATTTGTTGCAGAAATCAGCAAGAATGAACTCGAGGTGCCCATGAGACTAGCACAGCCACATGTCCCTTACCCAAAGAGGTCTTTGTGCTTCTCAAGATTCATCTAAATTCTTCTCACCACTCAGGACCCAGTGTCGGATCGATCATACCAAGAAGCTTTTCCTGATTCTTTCCCTCTCATCTCCTTCTCTTCACACAGATGCACTTGCAGCCCAGGAGCTTGTTTGTGCCTCACTGTTTTGCATTTTATCATGGGAGTAATATTTGCCTTTCAGATTAGTTCAATTAGAAGAGATAACAGTATTTTTAAAACTCAGACTGTGTTAAATTTTTATCTTCTTTGTAATACCACAAAAAGAGGGCCAATGGACCCATGGACGCATCACTGGTAGGAAGCAGGAGACACTTGACACTCTTAGGGATACAGGTGCTCTACGGCATTGATCACAGCCTATATTTTAGTTTGTAGACTAATGAGCCATGATTTTAATTACCCAGGCATGTGTTTAATCACTTAAATCTGCAGGGAAGAATATTTGTCTTGAGAAGCAAAGAAATACTCAGGACACCAAAAGTCTCTTCCATTGTTATGCTTGTATTCACTTTGAAGTTTAACAGTCAAATTCACCTGTATTTTTTATATTTGTATATAAAATCCATATGATCATCATTTTGAATGAGCAGTGTAAAATAATAGCTAAGATTGTAAGTCTCTATTCAGAGAGAGACCCTTCTTTTGAACTGATATTTCTTATGATTGTACTCTGTATAGTTCAAAAGCTAAGGTACTAACATACTTTTGTTTTATTGTGAAGTTAATTATGAAAATAAATATAAATCAACCTAATTACTAGCAAACAAAACACATTCAGCAGACATCTTTATTATTGTTTTCATTGCTATTGATTTTTATTAGTGTTAGTATTGCAAATTGCTTTCATGAAGTTCTTGCAATTACAGTGTACATAATCAACTCATGTATCAGATTGGATAATTGTAATGTCAACCCAACATCTGCCTGATGGTCTTTCCATACCCAGCAAGTTTTCCTCCCACATCCTCCTCATAACCAGTCCCAACTCTCTCCTTCTGTCCAAGGTTTCCTGATTTATTGATGTCATGTAATCCTGCGGAACACATTGTGTCTCCAATTTTCATCTTCACTCATTGTCCTCAAGACTCCAGTAATTTTTTCTCCTAAACTTCCATCTCATATTTGTGTTTTCAAAATCTCCATCAAACTTAGCTTTTCTTTCATCTTCTATTTTTAAAATAAACCAATTTATTTATCTTACTTCTATTAAAATTTGTTTTCTGTTCTTGTATCTTGTCAGTTAAATATTGCTTCAAGACCAGATGGATTAAATTTCCTTTAAATTTTATCAATGAAAATAGTTTTCCTAGACTTTCGCATATCCTAGTATATTTCCCTAGTTAAACATTTACCAATTTTCTTTAAAAATATGTTCATACCTCAATTCTCAAATTGAGCATGGGGAGTATGTTAATTCTTTCCTTTAATCAATAACTTCTTAGTTAACTCATACATAAATTCAAATTATCTTTCTCTCTGTGTGTCTCTCTGTTTCTGTCTCTGTCTCCCTGTCTCTGTCTCTCTGTCTCTCTTTCTCTCTCTCTCTCTCCTCTCTCTCTCTCTCTCTCTCACCTCTCTGAGGCAGAGATATGAGGGGGATAGGAGAACAAAGCAGCAAAACAATATGACTTGACTAGAAACTTCCCAAGCTTTTATACACCCACCTGTCATCAAACCCTCCTGCAGTATTTCCCCATATTTATCCATCTGTCTCCTATGTATTTCTTCTTACTATAGATAAAAGTCACACCTGCTATGCCCAATCACTGTTTTTGTGCTTTTGGCTTCTACATATCCCAACATCTCACTGTCCATTTTATTCATTTTGTCAGTAACAAACATGTGCTCTAATTTCTATCGTGTTTTTTAAAAGTGGTACTGCCAGTCTTCTTACATCTCTAGAAATCCATCACAAACACAGTGCTTTACTCTTTATTTCTTATGTATTCAAACCGGTGCCCAGAGTAGTTCATTTCCCTTGCATATTATTTAGTTCTGCATCCACTCTGATCTGGGTATTCAATCAATTTAACGGATTAGTTTATTAATTACTAAGTAGATGGTGTTAATGAATGCCTTGCTAGCTAACTTCAACAGATTTATATCATTTCAGAATGCTTTACTGAAATAATCACAAGTTAAAATTCATCCTAAAATGGAATCAACACTAGAATCCCGTCCTGTGCTACTTTCCTTCTTAGCATTCTACAGTACTCTTTTCCAAAAGAGTCCACCTATTCTCAGGCATCAGCTTTCTAGTTTCTACTTCTAAAACTTTCTTTCAATCCTGTCTCTAAGTTCACCATGATGAGAACCGTATCCATCTTCCTATTCAGCATAGTGCTCATTTATTATATTCTATCCGCACAAGTGGAAGTACAGTGTACCCATGATGGCTGAGTACAGGAACCCAAAAGCTACACTGCAGTCCTCTTCCTTCTCATCGATGTTACATCAGCTGGTTCATTTCCCTTCTTTGCCAACAGCACTAACACCTCCATCCCAACTCTGAGGCAACACTACTATCATCTCTTTCCAAAATTCCTTGCTGGCCATGTACTTCTATACTAATTCAAATTTAACCAGTATGTAAAACAGAAATCTGACCATTCCATTCTTGTACCTAAAACCTCACAAAGGTTTCCAAATTATGCTAACCATGAGTTCCTTAATGTTCCTTGAGTCCACCAGAGTCTCTATGTGCTTCCTCTCAGTGTCATCTTGAGTAATTCACCCACCACCCTCATGGAGTATGAGACCCCCCTGAGAGTATGACGCCACTTTGTCAGCCATCTTACTCTTAGTGTTTATTAAAACACTAGGCTTGCAATTTCCACTGATCCCAGAGATGTACGGCTTTTCCAGGATGCACATCTTATAACATTTTTTTTGTTATGTTTAAACAACCACTGGGTCATAAGGAAAACCTGATCAAAGAAGTAGGAAAAAAAACCTAGCAAAGAGTCTGCAATGATCATTCCACTGACATATTGAACTGAGTGTGAGGTAGAAGCCTGAAAAAGCAATGCCTCCTTTCCTGAAAATATAACTGGACAAATCCCCTCATTACTAACCTGGGTTACTTGCTTGTTCTCAAATACTATGTAAAATGAGGAAGAAGAGAACAAGATGGAAGTTGAAGAAGAAGACAAAGAGAAAGTAGAGAGAAGAGGAACAGCCAAGCCTAGAAGACCTCGAATCTCACCTGTCACTAGAAGTGCTTCATTAGAGAAAACATGAAACTGCTATACAGTAGAGTGTTCCGAGCGCAAGAAAGAAGTCATGCTTCCTTTTCTTCTCAAAATTATTTTCTTTCATTTCCTTTCATTGTAACACGTCGTGAAAATCACTTTTGGCACTGAGAGCTGAAAGAGCTGCCGGCATTTGTGATACAGAAGGGTGTCATAATTTCATGCCTTTGCAAACACACACTGTGCGCAATCAGGAGAGAAAGAAAATTAAACGCTAATTCTTCTGCTTTTTTTTCTGATTTATTTTATCAGTCATCTCAGTTGCACACTGAATAACAATCCACAGAGCTTGATAGACACATATAGGGAGGCCAGACGTCTCTTTAAATCTCCAGAAAGATGTAATGAAATACAAACAAAAAGGCTCAGGGACTGTACTTCTAATTATTCAACCAAAGGTAACTATATGGAACATTTCCAGTCAAGGTTAAGTGTCTGCCAGAAATTGCGGTAGGAAACCAACAACTTAAAAACTAGAGTGTGCCTAGGACATAATTTAAGTAAAGAGCACTCCAAAACCATGACAGAGAAGACTTTCTTCAGAATAACATGCACTTGGAACAATGGTGACCAATTATTGAAGTTTATTTCTGAAGCACCAGCAATTTTCCATCTCTGAGTCTTGGGAGTTCATGGATGTTTATCATGCTCTCATTACTGTTCTGAAAAAGACTGATATCATCCATCAGAGAAAAGTTTGTGGTTGATGGTTTTGTGACAGTGTGGCATTCTAAGAGACAGGGCTCACTGGCTTTATGTATAACTGTGTAAAAGACATAAGATAAAGTGTACATTGGAACAAGTTGTGAAATAACAGCCCACTGAGGCATAGGGAGGTGATGTAGGTAGCTACATCTTAGTACCGATTATCCTTCTGTGTACTATAGTGGAGGTCATCTCAGAGCACCTCACTTGGACTGGTCATAGTATTTGCTGAGGATTGGTCACAGTTGGTTTGCCTGGAAGCAAACACTGGGACCATCTCTGCCTGAAAGAAACTTCTGGAAATAGGAAGCATCCTGAATCAAAAATAAGTTACAACCAAGTCTTAACCTCAGACAGATTCTGTGGAGACTAATGAAATCAAATAAGATTTTACTGAGTCAAGGGAAAGAGCCTTTTGTTCCCACCCTACCCTGCAGCTTCACTAACTGAGCACAATGGTCTTTCCAAAAGAGTAGCTTGTTTATGGGCTATTGACTACCTGCATCAATGTCCCGGGTAGACATTGTCCTAGAATACAATGTCCACTAACACACATACACACCCGCTTCATGTACTCCATAGCACTGAGCACAAAGAATACACAGTAATGCCAAATGAACTCATACTTACCAGTCATATCCAAGCACAAGCACCTATGAGATCTGTGGGAATTTTCAATAGGTAAAGAACTCTGTTTCCTTCTCCTTGTCCTCTTATCATGGCACTCAGAGATTAATTTATCAACCTGAATCATGTGTTCTCTACTCTGTGCTTCACTACAAAAGTGTGACATTTGAGGATAGACTGCAAGTTAAATGCACTTTCCTAACTAAATCTTCCAAAATACTCTACATCACCATATTTTGTTATTCTAGATTGCACTAGGCTTGTGCTATTACTTAGCACTTATCTCAACTCTAATTTTTAAATTAGTTTATTTCCTTATTCTCATTAACTAGTGAAACCATTGTTTCATAATTTCATTCAAATAAAATGATTCATGATATAGCCAGTGGTTTTGTAATTGAATTAGATCAGCTCAATGATTACCTATTTTAATGATGTTAACATTCAACAAATGTTGATGTGTTTTCTGCTTCCTTTATTGATTAATTGTGTTAGCCAACAATTTCAGACATGTACACAATGTTTTCTGATTGTTGTGCCTTCCCCAACTTCTCTTATCTCCTCGACATTCTGGTCACCTACCCACATCCGCATATAACTACCAGGTTTTCCCCTAGACTCACAGCTATTGGGTTTGATTTTTGACCCATTTAGTTTGACTTGGCTAATCTTATTGGATTTAGTATTGAATTGAAATTGTCCTTTGAAACCTATCCCTTTTAATCCAGAAAGCTAGGTTTCTTGGAGAAAAAAAAAAAACAACAACAACAAACCAACTATCAAAACCATCAACGTGCATGTTTCAAGATCTTCATGTGAGGTATTTCCTTGGCAGAGCTTTAACATCACAAACCCCCTATGCAATTCATTGCAAAAGATACTTGTAAGCTTATGGGGAAACAGAGTGTTTTCATTATTTTACTGTCTTCTTAATCTTGGATATGCTTTGCTTGAGTATATTTTTATTATTTGAGAACTTAAATACTCCTGACTTTGAAGTTGGGTTCAATTTATACACACACTTGGCTTGAATGAAAACCAACATGAAATGATTATTTTCCATTCACATGTATTTCCCCAGAGTGAACTCAAGTAGAAGAGAGTGAAATAAACAACCAGTGGAGGATTTGCAGGAGTATCTGAGAAACTATGCTTGCAACATAAATCTGTCATTACTTCACTGGTGGCCAGGGTTAATCATCACACGTCACTTTAGGGCCTGCGTTCTCTTGCTATTTTGACACTGATATGTGTGTTCAGACCATTTACCTTAATGTCCAATTATGACATCTTTAAATTATGAACACTATAATATATGGCAGCTGCCCTAGCTACTTTTCTATAGTTGTGATAAAACACAATGACTAACTCAACCTATGAAAGAAAGTGTTTAATAGGGGCTTATGGTTTCAGAGGCTTATGGTCCATGATTAGAGAGCAAAGGCATGGTGGCAGGAACAGCTGAGAGCTTACCCATACATAGCATGTAGAGTGGGAGAGAACACAGAATATACTAGAAACAGTGCAAGTCATGGAAAACTTAAAGCCCATCTCAGGGACACATGTCCTCCAACAAGGCCACACTCCTAAAACTTCCTAAACAGTTCCATCAACTAGGAGGCAGGTATTTGAATATTATCTTATGTGGGCCATTCTCATTCAAACAACCACAGCAACCATAGTGCCTAAATTGCAGCAATTCAATGTTAATTCTCTGCAGTCAGGACTCATGGAGCTACCAAAAGAGTAAATCCCGCAGATATATAAGATGTATCACTCTTGGCACACTGGTAGGTGATTTAACCTTTGACTATGTAAAGCAGTGGTTCTCAACTTGTGAGTCGTAACCCTTTGAGGGTCAAATGACCCTTTGACAAGGGTCACCTAAGGCTACATGAATATAAGACATTTACATTACAATTCATAACAGTATCAAAGTTACAGTTATGAAGTAGTAACGAATATAATTTTATGGTTGGGAATTACAACAACATGACAAACTGTATTAAAGGGTCACAGAATTAGGAAGGTTGAGAATTACTGATTTGAAGGGAATTAAAAAACCCTAAATTCCATAACTAACATAATGTAGGTGTTAGAAGTTTAGACATTGGAAGGTTTATTTTCCCAAGTTTCCCACTTCCCCTTCTGCTGCAGAAGAATAAGCATCTTCCCATGGATGTTTTTTGTCTGTACAAATCAGCCTGTTCATTATGACACATTCTCCACTATAATTGCGAGGAGAAAGACAGACTGACATGTGAATGACACCAAGAGACATTTCACATGATGATTACAATTTTGATCATAATTAATTTCTATTTGAGAAGCAGTCCTTCCCTTTATCATCCACATCACCCCTCTTCTTACACAAAATGGCTCATGCACAGGATTAAAAAGATGAATACATTCTTGAGGATGGCTGATAGAGATAACTTGAAACTGAATTGTGCCAGGGGCTATTTAATGTAAGCCACTGGGACCTTTGAAAGCCTTTACTTTGTTAAAAGTATTCTGATCCATACCAGTGAGTGTGTGCCAGGGAAAGAAGTACAATTACAGCTTTCACTGGGCACTACAGAACAAAGGAAGCAGGAACCAAAGGAAGGCAATCCTGGGGTAGCTTACTCAGGGGCAGTACAAGGACACTCAGGGAAAGTGGTACTGACCC